>PVKC010002521.1:0-43042 GCA_004027635.1 Crocidura indochinensis
TTTTTGGTTTTTGGACTATACCTGGTGACGCTCAGGGGTTTCTCCTGGCTATGCGCTCAGAAGTCGCTCCTGGCTTGGGAGACCATATGGGACACTGGGGGATCGAACCATGGTCCGTCCTAGGCTAGTACTGGCAAGGCAGACACCTTACCTCTAGTGCCACTGCAGCGGCCCTTGTTTCCCCATTTTCACTCGTGAATGTGATGTTTTCTGCATGTTGTGCTAGGGTTCATTGACTAAGAGATTTGCATGGCTGTAGAGCAAAGCAGAATGTCTCCACCCTTTCTGGGTGGGGCCTCATTTCCACTCATTTAGCTTCCAAGGTTCTTCCGAGTGAGGATGGTCCCCAAACTGACAGTAATGGGTCTTGGGCAATGGCTGTGTTGAAAAGTGTATGATGGAGATCCAACTTCTTTTTATATTTTATCTTTAAGAACTAATAGGATGAAAAATGCCACTGAAGAAGTCAGTGAACTTAGCTTTCCCATTGAAACCTTGTCCTTTCTACTATTTCCCTTCCAAGAAAAATATGGAAATTAAGCAAGTAAAGTGTCTAGCCTCACATTCAAAATCTCTTTTCCCCAAAATCTTATCTGATTTCATAAACTTTCATCTTCCCCTGAAAGCTTACAAGACTGTCCATTCTTCAAAGGAAATGGAAACTTTAGTAGCTTTCAAAAGCTTCAGGCTATACCCAAGAATCTTAAGATATATCACAGCCGAGGTCTCCTTTCTTCTATAGTAAAGTCAAGCTCAAATCCAAAGGATTGAAAGCACCCAACTTCTGTAATCTTCAACTTCTTGTTGTCATGAGCCATAGATTTGGCATCACACAACCAAGCAATGATTTGGTCATTCTGCTGTCACATAGGCTGAGTTGCTGCTTGTTTTGTAATGTGTGCTTGCTCTGACAGAAATCTTAGTTTTCTCTGTTAACATACCATTACCGAAAGAAAAAAACCCATTCTGATAAGTATTGAAATGATCTTTCAGTACTTACTCAAGATTCATGTTCTCTTCCTACCTATGGACTTATGAAAATGATGAAGTGCTGCATTTTTGCTGTTGGGTCATATGGAATATATATAAAAATATATTAAAGATATAGTACCTGAAAGAGTAATGCAGACAAAATGCAGCAGTTGATTCTTTTACTCACATCCAATGTCTGAATAAATCTAAGCAGAAATAAAAGAAACTTATTTGTAGACTATTTTCTAAACATGTATATCTAAACATATACATTATATAAGAGTATGAAATAGTCATTTTGACAAATTAAAATTGCTTTGTGATATAAAATTGCTATATATCCATGTATTGTCAGAAAATCATAAGAAAGTAAAAAAAAATCACCTATTATCCTAAAATCTAAACATGTATATCAGTACATTTCTTCCAGAATTTTTCATATATACAGTTATTGGATGCCACAAACATATCACATAGATTAAGGCTAGAATTATAAAACATAATATTTAATAAATTTTCATTTATGAACATAATGGACATTATTTTCTTGATCCTTTATATTCTATCATATGGATTTTCCATAACAAAAATATGTATAAAATTTTGGGTTTTTCCCAATACTAAAGGCAAATTCTGACCATTCTTTATCTATATTTTTGAGTTTTTGTCATATTAGTTCCACTTGGTAAATCTCTAGAAGTGGAACCATTAGTATAAAGGAGGCGCATGATCCAAAAAAAAATTAAAAGCATCATTAACTTATTCCCTCAAAAAAATTGAAATACGTTTTCTCACACATGGTATTTTATGGACACACTGACTTTAAGTCAAATAAGGTAATATCTCTCCAGTTACTTGAATTTCATTTCCTTAAAAGTGTGCGTTTTCATTATATGGGTTTGAAACTTACATTTGCCATGTATAAATCACATTACTTAAGTCTTCCTTAGCTACAAGGAAACAGCTGAGTTATATTAATAGCAGAACATCTCAACATGGATCCTACAGTGAGATGTTGAGCCTTTCTGAGAGAAGAGCCTCTTTCCTTCAGGGAATCTGAGAACAGCCAAATTCCCTGTAGAACCATCTATCCTGTGGAAGTCAGGCTTCCAGCAGGGCAATCAGGAAATGCCTGTTGGTTCAAAATCACTAGGTAATAACTTCAGAGGCACAGAGTAGTAAAGGTGCCCTCTGGCAGGAACACTGTTTGTATTTGTTCTTTGTCAAGCTGAGATATTTTCTCTTCTCTCCTGCCAAACTAGGCTAAAGCATGAGCTTAGATTCATGTGGGAATTGTGTGTGTATGTGTGTGTGTGTGTGTGTGTGTGTGTGTGTGTGTGTGTGTGTGTGTAGAGAGAGAGAGAGAAAGAGAGAGAGAAAGGGGAGAGAGTATATATGTCTTCCAATAGTAACAAAAATTAAGACTTGACAGCAGTTATAAGAGACTATCTTTTAACACTTTTTCTGAAAGTAATGTAATTAATAATTATTACTAGGAAAATATAGGAAATAACACATGAAAAAATTTTTTTCAATCAGTTCTATAGTTCCAAAGAGTACACATATATTTGCTCCCCAAATCCTCTCTGTAAGAGAAAGAGAAAATGAAAAGTTGATGAAAACCAGTAGTACTAGTTTTCCAGGCTTTCAAAATTAAACCAACATGCAAGGAATTTGTGAAAGCCTATTGAGAGTTCTAAGTAGATAGATAGACATGTGCATTTTATGTGATATGCTGAATAGTGCCCTCTAAGCTATTCACATACTAACCCCCAAACCTATGAATGTTACTTGACATGGCAATAAAAGTATATGCTGGGATTAGATTAAGTTCTTAGAGTTGAGGAGACTAGTCTGTATTAGCCAGATAGGTTTAATATCATTAAAATGGTTCCTAGAAAGGAAAGGGCGGTTAGAGTAAGAGGAGATGTAAGGAATAAACCAGTATGTAATGTAACTTTGAACTGCTATGGGTTAAGAGCTATAATTATGTTAAGAGGAGGACTTACCATATAAGCTCAGAAAGAATAATTTTCTCAGGAACCCAGAGTTAGAAAGTTATTCTTGAGTTAGGCCCAATTCTACTAGTCTCCACATTATTAATTTTTTACTCATTTAAAGTTCATTCAATCATTAATTCATTTAACAAGTATTTATGCAGACCAGGCCAAGAACTTTGGTGAATCAAACAAAGACTTATGCCCATGTAATATTCCTCTTCCCGAGAAGGAGGCATAATAGGAAGAGGAGAAAGCCATGAACTAGAAAGATCACAGGAATTAATCTGTGGAATTGCATCTGATATGAACACAGCTATCCACAAATGTTCTGAGTGAAGAATGGCACTCTACAGTCATCACTGAGGGAAGCTATTGGCTGCTGTAGGATCTTTTCACCAGTCATACTTACTGTGCTATCTTTGCAGATATGACTGCTCCTTGCAAGCATCCCCAAATGTCCATTTTTGACAGAAATTCTTCACTGTAGTCCTTTAACTGTGGAAGGGAACAGCTACTCATGACACTGGCGTGTGAAGTACCAAACTCCTTCCATGAGTGTAGCACATCTTGTTTTTGGAATAGGTCATCAAGAGCTTGAGACCAACATTTTAAAGCAGCCCTAGAATAAAGAACAGTTGAAAGCAGTTCCTTTCATGAGTCCTCTACTCTGTTATTAAGCCTATCTTTCATAAAAAAAACAAATATAGTTATGAAACATTTTAATTAAAAGATTAGAGAATTAATCTAAAAATAATCTCTACCACTTATTGCCTAGACCCATTTCTTTCAGGGAGCATATGAAGAATAAAGCATAGCAGACTAATTTTATCAAAGGACTGAAGTTTATGAAAGTCAGCCTCTTGTTAATACTTAAAATATTTTTCCAGCAAAGAAGTTTTCCTTGTTCTGTCAACTCCTAAAAGTCTACCTTTTCTTTTCAGCAAAGATGAGAAGATTTCCAAGTTCATGCAATGCCTGAACTTTAAGACTCCTTTGATTGCTGGTTCCAAGAACATCTGTGTTTTAAATCAAGCAAAAGAGAAAATGTCAGTTCCTGGAAAATATATCCTTTATACTTTAAGAATGTTTTAAAGTACCCTTATTTCTTACCATGTAGATAAGCAAACTGCAATCTAATCATACCTTTAAATGTCCTAGGATATATGTAAGAAAGAAAACAAACTATGTTGTATTTGAACACAGTGGCATGGAAAATAAATTCTAGCAAGTAGGAAACATAGAGACAATAGAATAAGAATTCAGCAGGTACAGAAATTAGAGAAGAGAAATTCAGGGCCCTGTGCTAGGCAAACGATCTGGGTAAACACAGGATATGCAGTTTCAGGAAATGGAGGAGGAGGAGGAGAAGGAGGAGGAGGAGGAGGAGGAAGAAGAGGAAGAGGAGGAGAAAATGGGATTACAAAAAGCTTCTGAATGCCATGAAGAAAAAGGTAGACATTCTTCTATGACACACAGGAAAGCTCAAAGGGGTTATTTTAAGGAAAGAAATATGACAAGTTCACAGTTTGCCAGATTCTTTCTTTTTCCCAAATGTATAGAAAGCACCGTGTTAGCAAGACTCAAATATACTGGGATTTTTTGGGTGAATGCAGAATGCAGGTGTAGTCAAAAGAAAAACAACAGATATGGCAATGGTATATAATACAACACTATTTCCCAGGAGATGTCTTAGAAATCTGAGTAAAGACTGTGAAAGGTCTGGTATTTCTAAGATGAAGCCCACAGATAATGAAGGGCCTATAATGCAAAAAAAAACATTCTCCACCCCAAGTGAGGGGAGAAGGTGAGAGAAATAGAAAATTTATGATAAACTGTCTACTTCATTTTATACAAAAGGGCTCTTTTCCACATTTTTAAAAATGCTCTAAATGTTATGGGAATGCGACCTCTGTTGAATTTTATTTTGTTGATAGTTTAGTGTTTGATTTTAGAAAATGCTGCCACCCAAATGAGCTATGTTTATTGTGTCTATGGTATAATAAACCTGTCTTATCTGCTGTGACTGGGACAGACAGTGGGCTGGTAGCATTCTAGTGCTTCAGTTCACTTTATACACCTGAGCATGACATACTAGCAAATAAAAATTTTACTTAGTGTTATTTGGCTTTATTTATTTTTCATGTTAGGAGCTACATATTGAGATTTTGGAAATAAAGTAAATAGAGAAAAAATGTATTAAATATAAATTTTATTGCAGAGAGTAAAGGGGAAATTACAAAATACCTGTTATAAGAAAGAAGGACACTGGGAATACAACATAGTGATGGATAAATTTATCCAAAAATCAAATGAGGCAGGAAGTAAAAGGAAATAGAGTCTAGTGGAGAAGAGCAAAAGAAACACATCAGAGGTGCCAGAGTCAAGTACAACAGGAAAGGTGCCTGCCTTATATGGGAACCCCAGAGAGTTCCCCACCATACAGGAGAGATTCCTGAGTAAAAGAGGCAGAAGTAAGCCTGAGTACTACCAGCTATGATCCAAAAAAAAAAATTAAAGACTACATCAGAAGAATCATTCCATGCATTAACCTATTTTGAAATTTAATTCAGAGCAGATAGACAAAAGGATGTCTAGGAGCTCACTATGGTGACAACTAGTTGGGTAACAGGAGAACTGGAAACATTTTTTCCCACACTGCTATGTACTGCCTATAAGGAGCAAGTGAGTAGTCTTTATTCAAGTTCTTTCATCCAACTTCTAAGAGAACATTTCAGAAGCAAGTGAAATTCCCAAGTCACATGACTGCTGACATCAGACATGAACACAGCTTACCTATAGTTTTATAATAAGAAGAAATCACAAGCCCAAGCTGGGAAAGGGGAAGTTTGCTCTTCTCCACGGAACTGAAAGTTCTGAAGTGTTCTTGAGAGAGGTCTGGGGGCGTTGGCATGTACATCTCTTCTGTCTGCAGGCAGAATTCCACCTTTCCAGTGCCTACCTTGGGAGAGCTTGTTCTTCCTTTGTCTCAATGCAAGAAAAAGAAATGAAATTTTAAATGAGAAAAAAAGAGGGAGGGGAACTTCTGGAGAGGGAAAACAGACGAAACAAAAGGAGAAAGGGAGAGAATGTATACAAGAGACTTCTCTGCAATTTTAGAGACATTTTCCTCTTAAACTTTATAGGCAGAAACATCTCCTTGGAGTATGTGGGTGGGCTCTAACCTTATGTTATTTCAGAGGGAAATAAACTGCAGAGAGGCAGGGTAGAAGAAGTCAGTGTTGAGGGAATGCTTGACTTCTCCTGAGGATTGGAGGAAGTTAGACAGTTTGGTTTTGCCTTTTTAAAGAGCTTCCAGTAGAAAATGTTAGTTTGCCTCTGGGGCAGAGACCTCTGAGACAGATGCAATATATCTGTAATTCTGATCTGAGGGAAAGCAAGGAGGTAGAGATGGGAAAAGGAAAGAGTTTTTCTCTAGCATCAGACACAGGGGGAGAAAAAAAAAGAAAAAGAAATAAATATTGTAGAGGCAAAGCAAGAAGTGAGACAGAATAATATGAATTTGGAAGTCTACAGCCTGAGGATTGGGGATAAACTGCTGAGAATATTTCAGTATCAGGTGAAATACAGAGTGAGTTGTTATAAGCCATTTTTGAGACTAATATTGGCTTTTCCTCATTTATGCTCTCACCACTGTCAGTGGTTGACATAGTTGAGAGATATTTAAACAGGTTATGGAGAGACAATTTAATGGAAGGTGAATCTGAGAACAAAACAACCAAAACCTGTGGATCTGATACAAAGGAAAGTGGTTTTGGCAGGGAAACTGGAGGCAGAAACATCATTATAACTATAATTGTCAATGATTGCAAACAAAACTACTGATGAAATTTCTAAAAGATCAATGCCATGAAATGATTAACTTAGATGTAATTTTAAATCTAATAATCTTAAATTTTAGCATTTTAACTATATCAATGTGTTTATGTTAATTTTTGTTTTTAATAAATCTGAGCAGTCAAGATGATAAGCATAAATTAGGACTTTAAAAATACAGTCACTCAATGTAGATTGTTTAAAACTTTTCCTAACATACATTTGTGAGTATTCTTCTGTGAGGCTACCACTAAACCAAGCACTCTAAACCCTACTTTCATTGCATTCATAAATTGGTAGATGTTGTCAAGGGAGAAAATGAACAAATATAATATAACCAACAATGGTGAATATCTTGTTTTAAGCGAAAAGATATCTCTAAGATTGAAATCTATTGTGTTAATAATAAATCTTGTAGATACATATGTTCAAATGCGTTTATTCCTTTGACACTGATAAAACTGTGTTTTGTAAAAATTTCTAGTTATTTTGATGAAGTAATCCATCTACTTAGAAAAACAAAACAAGCTGTAGCAACATAATTACAAAGAAAAATTTAAGAACACAGATGTACAGAATTGAAAACAAAATAAATGTTTCTTATCTCTTCTACTTGGGAGAGTATATGAATTTCACAGAAAGCATAAAGGAAACCGAGTGTCACAGTGCCTTTGTTGGAATAAAGTAAGGAGAGAGAGAAATAAAGACAGACAGACAGAGAGAGAGAGAGAGAGAGAGAGAGAGAGAGAGAGAGAGAGAGAGAGAGAGAAGAATGCTATCCACTGAAAGAAGTATTAGCAGAGAGGGGAATAGAAATGGGAGAAGGGGGGCCCGGGAGATAGCATGGAGGTAAGGCGTTTGCCTTTCATGCAAAAGGTCATCAGTTCGAATCCCAGTGCCCCATATGGTCCCCCGTGCCCGCCAGGAGCAATTTCTGAGTATGGAGCCAGGAGTAATCCCTGAGCACTGCCGGGTGTGACCCAAAAACCAAAAAAAAAAAAAAAAAAAAAAGAAATGGGAGAAGGAGCACTGTGGGGGGGATGCTGTGACATAGGAAAAGGTTAAGGATAGAAAGTATTGTACCTTGTAACTGTGCAAGAAACAATGAAAGCAACTTTCTGCTGTGTCGGATACATCTGTTATGATATTTAGATTTTTCCAAGGTCTCTCGAAAACATCTCAAAGTATCCGTCACATCCACAGGCACACAGACAAGATCCTTGGCCAGGTTGTTTTCTGGAAAGCAAGAGAAGTCACCTTGTGGATGAAATGCTGGAGCCAGTCAACAGAAGTAAATGCCTCTGTCAATGGGAGATCATTGGGAAATCGAAACTAAGAATGAACATGCTGCTTCCATCCAAAGGCCCCAGTTGTTGCCACATCCAACTCATCTTGAAGGAACATTTAAACGGTTTTTCAAAGAATGTTTATTTTTTATTTTTGATTGCATTAAATACAAAAAAACTTTAGGCCTTGCCAATCTTCTTTATGGAGGCAGTTCCATAAAAGGGAAATAATCTACTTTACAGCTGCCCCATAGAGCAAAGCTAATTAGAAAACAAGAGGAGAGAAGGAAATCAAGACTCCTGGAAACGCAGCGAATCTGCTCTCTCAGGGGAGAAAGAAACAGGTTTATTTCTGGTGCTGGAGAGGATGTGGCATGGAGTAAAGGGCATCAGTGGAGTCGGGAACTAAAGCTCCAGGATTGGACAGCAGCTGAGAGTGGAGATGAAAACAGTGTCTCTAAGGTCTCTACAGAGAAGTAACCGATAGCATGGAGGTAAGTCGTTTGCCTTTCATGCAAAAGGTCATCGGTTCGAATCCTGGTGCCCCATATGGTCCCCCGTGCCTGCCAGGAGCAATTTCTGAGCATGGAGCCAGGAGTAACCCTTGAGCACTGCCGGGTGTGACCCAAAAACCAAAAAAAAAAAAAACAAACAAAAAAAAAAAACAGGTCAGATGTGCCACCTCCACCAGAAAGCAAGTATAACCGAAATGAAATGAAACCACATTGAACCACAAACCAAGCTACTTGCTTCTTCTACAAATGGAACAAGTTAAATTTTTAGTCTCCCTCTAAAATCAAAGTTCTGGGATCTCTAGTGGTCAAAAGTCCATGATGTTTCAGGACTTTTCCCAAAGGTGATTGCAGGTCCATGTAGTGCTTAAGTCTGAACTGGGACCTCCTACGTGCAAAGCAAGGTTGTCCAGTCCTTTGAGCCATCAGAGGCCCCAGACCTTTTATTAGAGAGGGAGGCAATGTAACTTGTTCCTTCTGTAGAAGAAGCAAATAGCTTAGTTTCTTGCTCAATGAAATGGAAATCATAGTTTTTGAATTGTCATTGTTTAGTTTTTTTAATTTGGATGTGTTTTTAATAAAGAATTAGATCCTCTAATTCAGTGGTCCTCAAGCTACAGCCCGTGGGCCACATATTGTATTTGTTCCTGTTTTGTTTCTTCACATTAAAATAAGATGTATGTAGTGTGCATAGGAATTTGTTCATAATTTTTGTTTTTACTATAGTCTGGCCCTCCAATGGTCTGAGGGACAGTGAAGTGGGCCCCTGTTTAAAAAGTTTGAGGACCCCTGCATTGGTGGCATCTTGAATTTTATAAACTATGATAGCTCTTTTAACCATTATTCTCTCACCTTTGAATACATGTGCTAGTGATTTAAGTATATACAAAAACAATTATCTGAAGGGACCAGAACAATAGTATAGCAGTAGTAAAGCCTTGTACATGGCCAACCTGGGTTCAAACCTCAGTGCCTCACTTGTCCCCAGGGCTAGCTAGGAGTAATTTCAGAGCACTGTGTCAGAAGTAAACCCTGAGCACACAGGGTGTGCCCCCACCCTCAAAAATGTTGCTTTGTAAAATATGCTTCCAATAAATTTTAAAAAGTAACATAAAATTAAAGTCAAATAAAACTTGCAAGTGATGGGTCAGTAAGAGTTTCAGAGACATAAAAAACATCATGTTTGTAATTACAGTGTTTAAATAAAGATATTATTAAAAAAAGGAATTTATCTTAGGAACAGAAAAACACAATATAAAAATACCTCTTCACCAATGTTCACTGCAGTACTTTTATTTTGGTTTTGTTGTTGTTGTTGTTGTTGTTTTGTTTTTGCTTTGGGGCCACACCGGGCTATGCTCAGGTATTACTCCTGGCTATGCACTCAGAAATCACCTCTGTCTTGGGGCATCATATGGGATATCAGGGATTAAACCCAGGTCCTTCCTGGGTCAAGGCAAACTCTCCCATTATGCTATCGATCTGGTCCCCCCATTGCAGCACTATTTAAAATAGCCAGAATCTGGAAACAACCCAGGTCCCTAACAACAGATGACAACAGATGACTGGCTGAAAACACTGTAGTATATGTACACAATGGAACAATATGCAACCATTATAAATAAGTCATAAAATTTGCTTACATATGGATTCTTATGGATATTATTATGTTGAGCTAAATGAGTCTGAGGGTGATAAATAGAATTAGAATAATTTCATTCATTTGTGGGATTATAAGAAAATAGATGATGGTATGGTAATAATATCCAGAGAGAGAATTGAGATGAAGGTCAGTTGGACCAGCCCCTGATAAGAAGCTTTCCAGAATGAGTAATGAGTGCAGGTAGCATAGAAAAGAAAAGGGTCTATTATGACAATAATAGTTGGAATGGATCACTCTAGACAAGAACTCAGTGCTGAAAAGGAATAGTGTGACATGCACAGCATCCCTTCATTAACAATAGTGCAAAGCACAAAGTGTCAAAAGGAAACAGAGAGAGAGAGAGAGAGAGAGAGAGAGAGAAACAAAATGCCTGTCTCAGAGAGAAGGCAGGGGTTAGGGCAAGGGGAAAATGGGTGACATTTGTGACAGGAAAAGTGAACTGGTGAATGGTAGTGTACATTCTATTGCAGAAATCCAACTATGAACAATTTTAGAACCGCAATACTTAAACAAAGTCTAAAAACTAAAGCTCAAATAGCCTCAGAGATGATGGTTGTTCACTTTCTACCTAAATATTTACCTATAATTTAAGGATTTTCCAACATTTGTGATAGGAACAGCAAATACAGCCCCTGTCTAACACACAACATATTCATTTCTTTCTCTCCAGCTCCCCATATGGTCCCTCCAACCTTGTCATGTGTCAATACAGAGTCAAAAGTAAGTCCTGATCCCTGTCAGATGTGGTCTCAAAACAAACAAACAAAAAAGCAAAAGATCTTGAATCTTAGAATGTGTTGTAGTGTGCCATTGCCCACACAAAACAAAATTGTAAAGAATGGTGCTTAAAATAAAAACAAACATAAAAACTAAAAAAAAAAGTTTCAGAGACAAAAAGTTCATAGTTTAGCTTGAAGAGATGAAGTCATCTGATGCTAAATCATTAATACCAGCATATGAAAAACATATTTACAGAGAGTATATGTCTACATGTAAAAAGTAGAGAGATAGGAGAGAGTAGCAAAGATAAGAAAGGAAGAATCTATGGGACTTGAGTGATTTATTGCAGTTAGTGTGCCTGTTTTCCATGTGGTACAACTGGGTTCAATCCCAGGAACCTTACATGGTTCCCCAAGCTCATCAGGAGTGATTCCTATGTACAGAACCAGGAGTAAGCCCTGAGCAATATTGGGTGAGGTCCCAAAAACAAACAAATGACATAGTAAAAGAGATTCCTGTAGTTTCTTATAGGACAGAAAAGATTTGATTAGGAAGAAAGAGGTCAGGAGTTAGAGAGAATTAGAATTGCTGAAGTTAATTGAGCACTGACACTGTGGTAGAAAATGTTCTAAATAATTTACTGTGGGAGGCTCATCAAGACCTAACCCTGAGAGGCACCTCACAATGTAGCATCATTTTACAAAAGAGGAAAACAAGACATGAAGCAGTGAGAACACTTCCTTTGGACCACAAAACTAGAGCAAAGCAGAGCAGGTGAATTCAGGAAGCAAGGAGATAACAAACTGTCCTATGGAGTAAAGAGAGGTGCACAGGAGGCCATGATCTTCAGAGAGTCCATGGCTTTAGTCTCTTAAAGGTCTGGGATAGACTGGGACTGAGGATAGATTCTGAATAGGACATAGAAAAACACTGGTACTGCAGGAAGATAAAACTGACAGCTTTGTGCACAGCAGCAGACTGCAAGGGAAAAGGAGACTTCATGGTTATGAAGTCATACAACACTGTCCACTTGACTGCAAGGGCAGCAGGCAGCAGTGGCAGTGAAGGAGGGACAAAAGCTTCTCAACATCTAAAAGCCCAGGAGAGCCATTAGTTAGTTGGCTGTGGTATGGAAGGAGGGTAAAAAGGCTGAATGAGAATGATCTCTTCCCCCTCCCTTTAGTTTTAATGACCTTGCTTCCTACTTCACTGGGGGAAAAAACATTATTGTAATGCAAAGAGGTTCTTCTCATGGCCACACCCCAGACCACCCACCCCACCACACCTAAAAGGTATTATTCCAACACTCTTCACAGCATCAGTTTTTTCTCCATTGCCAAACTGTTCTCAGTGGTACACTTGGATGCTATTTTCCCTGTTGCTGAGATTATTTTTATCTTAAAATGCTTCTCTTGACCTTGCTTTTATCTCCATCCTACATATGTTCCTTTCCCCATAAAAATCAAAAGGCTACTATACTCATTGTTTCCTTTTCTTTCTCTAAAATTGGGTTTTTATCCCCCCCCCCCCACATTATCACTGCACCCATGAGTTTCATAGGACAGAATTTAGTGTTCAATTTCATCTTTATCTCAATTATGTTTTTGGCAACATTTCATTCCATTGATCATATCTGCTTCCTTCAAATACATCTTTACCTTGGTTTAAAGCTCCTTACTCAACTTTGCTAAGTATCCTACCTTAGTCTTCTGGGCTACTTCAGCCTCATCATCCTGTTTCTCAAATATTGGACATCCCAGGCTCAATCCTTATGACACTTTCTGTTAATTAACACTGACTCCTCAAGAGTTTCCATCTACTCTAAATATGGTTCTAAATATGCAGGTGGCTCCCAAATTGAGAGACTGTGTCAATTTAGGCATGAAAATTGAAATGTCAATGGCTCCTGAAAGCTTGGTCCACCAAGGAATGATCTCCTGAGATGTGGAAATCTTTCTACACTGTAGTCCTGTCAATTCTAACACCCAGAGGCACATATAAAACACATTTGTCTAAAGGTTGAAAATCGCAGCACACTGGGATGTTGAGGAATCTTCCCTGAGAACTTAAATACCAATAAGGTCAAAACTCTTTAGTTTCCACACAAAAATGCAGAACCAGCTTCAATAAAAGCTATATATTCATTGCTATTTCCAATGAAGTTTAACAAGCAAGAAAGCTATTCACCCATGAAAAAAAGAATCTATAAAGTGAGATATCCTCACTTCTCCAAAATCCTACAGAGACGATACCAAATTACATATGCATTATTAAATAGTGTGAGAGAGAGAGAGAACAGACCGCTCTTGAATAATGAGGACATCAAGTGTTCCTAGGTACTGGAGCATTACACTATCTATTCTGAAGAATTAAATGTATAAAGTATTATTGCCAAACACTGTGATTCCAAAGGTAGGAGGAAACCTTCAATGTCTAAAGAAAAATCTGGTGTAACAACCATCAAGGGTACAATTGGTCTTTTAAAAGAAATGCAAGCATGTCATAATGGCATACAGAGGGTCCAACATGCTATAAGCATGTTAATGATTTGAGCTTTGGATTCTGAACGACTTTCAACACCTTAAAATTTTGTCTAATCAACTGTAGGTCAAATTTTATTCTATAATGGGAGAACCTCTTTAAAGAGATGAGAATTGATGCCAAGACTTTAATGATAATTAATTCAACTAAGACATATAATTACTATGCAAGATCATCTAGAAATTATTATAGTATTACAGTAAAACAAAATACCTGCCACCTCATGTGATGCACAAAATTTTTTTTACTTGGATACTAAACTGTCTAATTTGAGTAGGGGCAATGTGATACACAAAACAGTTTTACTGGAATGCTAAACAGTCTCAGTTGAGTCTTATTTGAGTCTCATTTGAGAAGGGGCAATGATGAACAGGCCTAGTGGTTCAATGAAAGACTTACTGGTTTATCCATTAAACAAACCAAAGTTGGAATCACAGGTTCATTGCTCATTGGTAATGTTTAAATTCTTGTTTGTCACATAAGCATAATATATACTTTCCATGATTGTAAAAGTTAAAGAGACTAATGATGACAAAGTGTTAAATATTGTTTTGGAATCAAAAATCATGACTATAATGACAAGATAATTTCAGATTTTAACCATTAAATTCTTTTCTCTAACCATTGTTTCAAATGATTATATTCTACTACTACTGATAATCAATCCAAAAAATCACTGCAGGCAGATTTCTTCTGTCTGTTCCATCACCACCATATCTTTTTTTTTTATCCAAATGTGACTTAACTAACAGGCAATCAAAGTGCTTTTATAATATCTTGTTTCCAATAACCATCTACTAGTTATGTGAGTCCCAAACCTTGCAGGGTACGTTTTCTCTTCCCTTTAAATGTGAACCATTACTTTTTTTTCTTTATTTAAACATCTTGATTAAAAATATGATTGTGATTAGGTTTCAGTCATGCAAAGAACACCCTCCTTCACCAGTGCAACATTCCCACCACCAATGTCCCAAACCTCCCTCCTCCCTACCCGTCCTCCACCTGCACTCTAGAGAGGCTTTCCAGTTCCCTCATTCATTCACATGATTATGGTAGTTCTCAGTGTAGTTATTTCTATAACTGCACTCACCACTCTTTGTGGTGAGCTTCATAAAGTGAGCTGGAAGTTCCAGCCCTCCTCTCATTGTCTCTAAGGATTGTTGCAAAAATGACTTTTATTTTTCTTAAAACCTATAGATGAGTGAGACTATTCTGTGTGTCTCTCTCTCCCTCTGACTTATTTCACTAAGCATAGATAGACTCTATGTACATCCATGTATAGGAAAATTTCATGACTTTATCACTCCTGACGGCTGCATAATATTTCATTGTGTATATGTACTACAGTTTCTTTAGCCATTCGTCTGTCGAAGAGCATCTTGGATGTTTCCAGAGCCTGGCTATTGTGAATAGTGCTACAATAAATATAGGTGTGATGAAGGGGTTTTTGTATTGTATTCTTGTGTTCCTAGGGTATATCCCTGGAATGGAATAGCTGGGTCAAATGGGAGCTCAATTTCCAGTTTATGGAGGAATCTCCATATCGCTTTCCATTAGAGGTTGAACTAGACAGCATGCGGAGAGAAAGGAACTCTTATCCATTGCTGGTGGGAATGCAGTCTAGACGAACCATTATTTTTATGATGAGCATTACTGCCACATTTTCTCTCTCACATACATTGCCAGTTCTTATTAGAGTGGAAGAGATATTAATCACATTCTGATTTATAGATTTCAATAAGGGGTTCTCTGGAAGCTTGACAGACTAGGTCAAGATAAAAAAGATTATACACAAGTAGAATCCAAGTCTTTGGAGCAACCATTGTTTACTAAGGATGGAAAATAAACTGATTTTACTAATTTGGCAGTAAAATCAAAGATATTGTAGTGACCAACCTCACTTACATTCAGAAACATTTCTGGAACATTTCTATTTTCCTTTCTTCTGTTTCCCTTATTGGCAATTCCACTCTTCTACATTTCTTTTGGTATATCCCACCAAATCATCTCAGATTGTTTTCTCCACATATTAAATTAAGGAAATCTTTTAAAAACTCACTATCCTCCATGAGAACCCTTTCAATACCTACCTTCCCATTGACAAACTTCCTATTCTGATCCTATTTTATCATACGTCTTTTCTGCCATGGTCTCAAGTGAGTTCCACTCTCTTTTCTGAAGTGAATCCCTGCTATCTAGTCTCTGCCTTTTTATTCCATAAAAGATTTCCCTATAAAATTTTTTTCTTGTAGTGCTTCCCCTACACCTGTCTAAACCCTTTCTATTTAAGCCCTTTCTCCTGTACTAAACAGACAAATGATCAACAAAACCTTCCCGAGTTCTCCTGAGTGAAATCTTTCCTTCCAATTTTCATGTCCTGGTCACTGTTAATCTTCCTGACAAACAATGCTCTCCTGGGTGACATTCTGCAAGCACATCTAGTACTTCCATGTCAATCATTTGACAAATTTCTGCTCCCCTCTCCACCATTTTTTTTGTTTTGCCACTCCATGTAAATTTATTATTTTAATAATATTTTTATTTAAGCAACATGTTTGTAGTTGGGCTTCAGTTATAAAAAAGAAGAACACCGTCTTTTACCAGTGCAAACTTTCTACCACCAGTGCCCCCATCTCACTCCTCCCCCACAGACTGCCTGTATTTGAGACTGGCATTCTATTTCTCTCACTCATTACCATTGTCATTATAGTTTGATATTGTAATTATACCTCTAATTGCACTTACCACTCTTTGTGGTAAGTTTCATATCTTGGGCCACTCATTCCAGTCCTCATCTCTATTGTCTCTGGGTATTATGATAATAATGTCTTTGATTTTTCTTCAATGCCACAGATAAATGTGACTGTTCCATCTGTCTCTCTCCCTCTGACTTATTTTACCCAGCATAATAGTTTCCATGTCCATCTATGTATAGGAAAATTACATGACTTCATTTTTCCTGTGCATAGTATTCCATTGTGTCTATGTACCATGGTTTCTTTAGCCAATCATCTGATGTTAATTATATGGGTTGTTTCCATTTTCTTGCTATTTTAAATAGAGATGAAGTGAATATAGGTGTGTAGAAGGCCATTTTGCATTGTGTTTTTATGTGCCTAGGGTATCACCTTCCACTTTCTAATCAGAATCTCATCAGAAGGCCCACTGAGAGGTCTTACCTCAGAGTGGGTGGCTGACCAAGATTTCTGATAATGAATGTGATATTTCTCACGCTTAGTAACAAACATTTATTTGGCCTAAATATGGATCTCCCTTCTGCTGTATGAAGTGCGTATATAGTTGAACTTTTTACTTCCTAACATAAGGATATTTATAGAAAAATATAACCTTAATTAAATTTCTCTTTACCTGGAAAAATCAGCATCAAAAGACACTTAAAAAAACTTCTATTCATGAAGCTAGAGAGATAGCACAGTGGTTTGCCTTGCATGCAGCCGACCCAGGAGGGACTGGGTGTGATTCCCTTGTGTCCCCCAGCCTGCCAGGGATGATTTCTGAGTGTAGAGCAAGCAGTGTCTCCTGATCAGCACCACATGGGGCCCAAAGACAAATCAATCAAGCAATAAAGTTAACAATGCACAAAGGTCAAATCCAACAACTTCCATCCCTCTTTGTCTTTAAAATACCCTTGCAGTTTTAAACAGAAAAGAATGTTCTACTTTCTGGACATCTCTAAAGGATATTGAGTATTTGCTAACTAATTCTTGCCTCAGAACTTACATCCAAAGTTTTGGCCAGGAAATAGCATTGGGCTGTTGAGAAAACGAGGGTATACATTTGCATCTCTTTCAGATAAACTTGTTTTTTCTAAAAACTTTTTTTTTTTTGGTTTTGGGACCACAACCAGTTACTCCTGACTATGTGCTCAGAAATCACTTCAGGCTTGTGGGATCATATGGGAGCTGGGGAATGGAACCACAGTCCATCCTAGGCTAGCGCATGCAAGGCAAACACTGCTCCAGCCCTAAAATCTATTTCCATTTTTTTTTTTGGTTTTTGGGTTACACCCGGCAGAGTTCAGGGGCTACTACTGGATATACGCTCAGAAATCACTCCTGGCAGGCTCAGGTGACCATATGGGGTGCCAGGATTTGAACCACCATCCTTCTGCATGCAAGGCAAATGTCCTACCTCCATGTTATCTCTCCAGGATCCTAAAAGCTATTTCTCAGTTTTCTAACGTTCCTTAGGATGTTAGTTATCTGTATTAGCCCTTAAAACAAAATGTATTTCCTCAGAAAATCAAAAGTTTGATGGGAAAAACAGGTTCCTTGCAAAACCCCCTAATCAGTATTGACATCCAGGACCAAGCCTGACAGAAACTTCTTTAAGATGTTAAAATGTATCTTCTATTTTTAACTCTGGATTCTTACTTAAAAGGCAACTATTCAGCATCCTGATCCTTGCAGGTGACTACTGAAGAAGACCCCAGGGAACTTAATCCCATCAAGGTTCTCTGGCCAGTAGGAGGTTTAGCCCACAAGGCACCTACCTGGTGCCTTTAAAATCCTCTGCATCTCTCTAATTTTAGCTTCCTGATCCCTGCGGGAGACTGCTGAGGAAGACCCCAGTGAACTTAATCCCATCAAGGATTGCTAGCCAGAAACAGAAAAGCAAGGAGGAGTGCTGCCCCTCGCTCCTCTTCACTATGCAGCCACACGCATCTCCCTGCCCATGAATCCCAGCACTGACAGGCAGTAGAAGTCATGCTAAAGCGTTTCAATGGGGAAACAATGCAGGACAACAGCATGTAACAGCTCTGGTGACCCAGAAAGTAACAACCATATAGTTAACCTCTCAGACAAGGAGTTTAGAATAGTAATATAGAGGATGTTCATAGAACTCAAAGAAAGAATAAATCAAGCTGAAGAGAACACAAAGATAGAAATCAGAAAATTCCAAACTGAAATGACAGAACTGAAAAACTCAGTAAATAAAATTAGAAACTCAATGGAAAGCCTCTCTAACACAGTAACAACAGCCGAGAACCAAATCAGCGAGCTGGACGATGAGATGTATAACAACTCCACACAGCAGAAGAGACTGGAAAATAACCTTAATGCAAAAGGCACTTTGTCAAAGAAGAAATACAAATGGCAAAAAGACACATAGAAAAGAACTTATCTATTTATACTCAATAATACCTGGAAAGAATTTTTTGAAACGACTAGATTAAAGTGAATTATACGTTGCATTTCTTTTTCACAGTAGAAAACTCAAAATTTATGGTGCCTCCCCAAACATCAAATTGTCCTCTCTTACTGCCTAGTTAATACATCAGATAAAAGTTGTCAAGCTTCCCAATAATTGCTAAATAGTGGCTAAATGGGTTTCTTTCCCCCATTAGAAAGAAAACTTCAGCTTGGAGATCAAGTAGATATATAGAAACCATGCAGACATATCTTTTTCGATGAGTACAAATCTTTCAAAGTCATTTCTAGTGACTTACCTACAGACAAGAGAGTACAGAGAGGAAATATTTATAACCATGGCCAATATTTCTTCTACTGAAGCATAGAATTTACCCTGAATATCTATCTAATGATTAATATATAATCTGTGGGCTACAGAAAATGGACTTGAGGGAAAACTATGGAAGGTCCTTAGTGCATTTGCTAACTTTTTTCCCATAGCATCATAAGCACATTTCTTCATTTTCATGAAACTTTCAAAGAAATAGAAATTTAGAAATAGCTATCATTATCTTGCTGACCCTTGAGCTTTGAGGTGACATGCAATGTCTTTTTCAGCTTTGAAGTTCCCTAGTAGCCAACAAAATGCTCATGAGAATTCCTAATTGGAGGTTTAACATACAGAAAACGGTTACACCTGCAATGATCAAAATACAAGAATTAAAAATAGTTTAGAGTGTAAAAAAAAAAGAAAAAGAAAAATGCTCCACCTCATTAATCATCAGGAGATGCAAATCAAAGCAACCATGAGGTACCATCTCACACCACAGAGATTGGCGCACATTGCAAAGAATGGCAATAAGCAATGCTGGCGGAGATGTGGAGAAAAAGGAACTCTTATTCACTGCTGGTGGGAATGCCATCTAGTCCAACCTTTATGGAAAGCAATATGGAAATTCCTCCAAAAACTGGGAATTGAGCTCCCATATGATCCAGCTATAGCACTCCTAGGAATATACCCTAGAAACATAAAAATACAATACAAAAATCCCTTCCTCACACCTATATTCATTGCAACACTATTTACAATAGCCAGACAATGGAAATAGCCAAGATGCCCTTCAACAGATGAATGGCTAAAGAAACTGTGGTACATATACACAATTGAATATTATGCAGCTGTCAGGAGAGATGAAGTCATGAAATGTTCTATACATGAAAGTACATGGAATCTATTATGCTGAGTGAAATATGCCAGAGGGAGAGAGAAAAACGCAGAATAGTCTCACTCATCTATGAGTTTTAAGAAAAATAAAAGACATTTTTGCAGTAATTCTCAGAGACACAATAACGGAGGTCTGGAAGGTCCAGCTCACTACATGAGGCTCACCACAAAGAGTGATGAGTGTTGTTAGATAAATAACTACATTAAGAACTATCATAATAATGGGGATGAATGAGGGAACTGGAAAGCCTGTCTAGAGTGCAGGTGGGGGTCGGGAGGGGAGGAGGGAGATCTGGGACTTTGGTGATAGGAATGTTGCACTGGTGAAGGGTGGTGTTCTTGTATGACTGAAACCCAACTACAATCATATTTGTAATCAAGCTGTTTAAATAAAGATTTATAAAAATAGATCAGACAAGGGAAAAGATACTCAAAGAATGTGAACAGACGAAAATAGAAGTACTTGACAAATTCAACAACAACAACAACAACAACAACAACAAAATAAAACCATAAGAATCACTGGAGTCCCAGAGACCCATGAAGAAAATCCCCAGGAAGAATCAATAGATAAGAATATCATTACAGAGAAACCCCCAGAGCTAAAGATGACATGCAACAAAATCCTGCATGACCGAAGAGTACCATCTAAAAGAGACCCAAAGAAAGACACCCCAAGAAACATCCTAGTAACAATGACAAATCTCACAGATAGGGATAGAATACTAAAAGCAGGAAGATCAAAAAGGGAAATTGTATTTAAAGGAGCATCCTTAAAATTTACAGCAGAACTGTTACAAGAAACCCTCAAGACCCAAAGGCAGTGGTGGGATATAGTGACAAAACACAAAAAAAAATAAATGTTTCACCTAGAATACTGCACCCAGAAAAACTCACTTTCAGGTTTGAAGGAAGTATATATTGCTTCATGGATAAACAGCAGCTCAGAATCTTTACAGATTCGAAACCAGCCTTAACTACAAGACAAGAAAGACCAACAGACACACAAACATACGCAAAGATGGCACTAAATCTCATGACAGATATCTCTCTCAACACCAATGAACTAAATGCACCAGTTGAGAAACACAGAGTGGCTAAATGGATCAAAGAAAATCGAAGCTGGGCCAGAGAGATATCATGAAGGTAAGGCGTTTGCCTTTCATGAAGAAGGTCATTGGTTCGAATCCTGGCATCCTATATGGTCCCCCAAGCCTGCCAGGAGCAATTTCTGAGCATAGAGCCAGGAGTAACCCCTGAGCACTGCCGGGTGCAAAACCCCCTACCCCCAAAATTGAAGCCAACGTTCTGTTGCCCACAAGAAACACATCTTAATAAAAAGCTGGAGGAAAATTATCCAAGTGACAAACACAATTAAAAGAGCTGGAATGTCCATATTAATATCAGATGACACAAACTTTAGATGCAGAAAAGATAAGGGACAAAGATGGTCATTTTGTACAAAAGATATGTACAGCAGGAAGAAATCACTCTCCTAAACATATACACACCCAATGAGGGACCAGCAAAATATTTAATACAATTGTTGAAAATCCTGAAAGAATTCATCAATAGCAACACAATAATAGTGGGAGACCTCAACACTGTCCTGTCACCCCTTGATAGGTCAATGAGGCTAAAACTCAACAAGAATATGCTAGCTCTAAAAAGAGAAATGGAATAAAGAGGATTAGTAGATATATATAGAACACTCCATACCAAGAAAACTGGATACACATTCTTCTCCAATACACATGGCTTATTTCCAGGATAGAACACATGCTGACCCATAAAACATATCTCCATAAAATCAAGAGGTTAGAAATTTTACAGACTACCTTCTCAGATCACAAGGCACTAAACTTGGAAATAAACTATAAGAGGTCATGAAGAAAAACTTTAATACCTGGAAATTAAACAGCACACTGCTGAACAACCAGTGGGTCAGAGATGAAATCAAAGAGGAAATTAAAACTTTTCTGGAAACAAATTACAATGAAGACACAAACTATCAAAATGTATGTGACAGCAAAAGCTTACTAAGAGAAAATTCAATGGACCCGGGCGGTGGCGCTAGAGGTAAGGTGCCTGCCTTGCCTGCGCTAACCATGGACGGACCGTGGTTCGATCCCTCAGTGTCCCATATGGTCTCCCTAGCCAGTAGTAACCCCTGAGTGTCACCGGGTGTGCCTCCCCCCCAAAAAAACAAAACACACACACAAAAAAAGAGAGAAAATCTTATAGCTTTCCAAGTACACATCAGAAGGAAAAAGGGGTCTACATAAAGAGTTTAATGACATGGTTTGTAAAATTAGAAAATGATTAACAAAATAGGTAAAATATAAAATAAAATAGGTAGAAGAATATAATAAAGCTTAGAGCACAAATCAATGAAATGGAAATTAAAAAAAATCAAAAGATCAACAGAAGCAAAAGTTGGTTCTTTGAAAAAAATAAACAAGATTTATAAACCACTAGCAAAACTCACAAAGAAACAGAGAGAGAGAAACTTAATAAACTGGATTAGAAATGAAATTAGAAATCTACAGATGCTGCACATTCAAAGGGTAATCAGAGACTACCTATACCATGAAACTTGAGAACTTGGAAGAAATGGATAAATTCTTGGGCTCCTACAATCTTCCACAGTTAAACCAGGAAATCTATTATATCTAAATAGATACATCACTACTGAGGAAATTAAAAAAGCAATCTAAAGTCTTCCCAAAAATAATATTCCAGGTCTAGATGGATACACTAATGAATTCTTTCAAATATTTCTTGAGGAAATACTCCCAATCTTTTTCAGGTTCTTTCATGAAATTGAAAAATCAGGAACACTCCCAAATAGTTTTTATGAAGCTAACATCACCCTGATACCAAAACCAGACAGAGATGTTGCAAGAAAAGAAAACTACAGACGAATATCCCTGATGAACACAGATGCAAAGATCCTCAACAAAATTCTGGCAAATAGAATCTAATACCTAATCCAGAAGGTCATACACCACAACCAAGTAAGATTCATTCCAGGAATGCAAGGATGGTTTAACATATGTAAATCAATCAACATACTACACCATATCAATCCAAAAAAATAAAAACCATATGGTTGGATCAATAGATGCAGAGAAATCATTTAATAAGGTGCAACAACCATTCTTGATAAAAACTCTCGTCAAGATGGGAATGGAAGGAACTTTTCTCAATATAGCCAAGGCCATCTACCACAAGCCAATGGCAAATATTATTTTCAATGATGATAAATTAAATGCTTTTCCTCTAAAATCTGGTACAAGACAAGGCTGACCCCTTCTCACCACTCCTATTCAACATATGCTGGAAATTCTTTCCATAGTGATTATGAAATAAAAAGATATCAAAGGCATCTAGATAGGAAAGGAAGAAGTCAATACCTCACTGTTTGCAGATGACATGATAATATATTTAGAAAACCATAAAGACTTCCAAAAATATTCTAGAAACAATAGATTCATATAGAAAAGTGGCAGACTAAAAAATTAACATGCAAAAATTAATGGCCATCTAGTACATCAATAATGATAGGGAAGAAATGAATATTTAAAAAAACCCATTCAACATAGTGTCACACAAACTCAAATATCTTGGAGTCAACATAACTAAAGATGGGAAGGGCCTATACGAAGAAAACTACAAAACCCTGCTTCAAGACAAAAAAGAGGGCAAAAAAAATACCATCTAACCCCATCAAAAAATGGGGAGAATAAGTGAACAGCCAATTTCTCAAAGAAGCAAAACAAAGTTCAAAAGGCACATGAAAAAAAGGTTCCATATCACTAATCCATATTACCAGGGAGATGCAAATCAAAACAACAATAAGGTACCATCTCACACCACAGATACTGGTACATATCACAAATAACAAGAACAATCAGTGCTGATGGGGATGTAGGGAGAAAGGAACTCTCATTCACTGTTGGTGGAAATGCCATTTAGCCCAGCCTTTATGGAAAACAATATGGATATTCCTCAAAAAACTGGAAATTGAGCTCCCATATGATCCAGCTATACCACTCCTAAAGATATGCCCTAAAAATACAAAACTGCAATACAAAAATCCCTTCACATCTATATTCACCATGGCACTATTTACAATAGCCAGACTCTGGTAGCAACCAAGATGCCCTTCTACAGATAGGTGGAACATAATGGCTAAAGAAACTGTGGTACATATACACAATGGAATATCATGCAGCCATCAGGAGAGATGAAGTCATGAAATTTTCCAATACATGGATGGACATGGAAACTATTATGCTGAGTGAAATAAGTCAGAGGGAGAGGGAGACACACAGAATAGTCTCACTTATCTATGGGTTTTAAGAAAAGCAAAAGATGTTATTGTAGTAATACCCAGAAACCACAGAGATGAGGGCTGGAAGGACTGGCTCTTTATGTGAAGCTCACCACATAGAGTGGTGAGTTTAGGAAGAGAGATGACTACACTATCTGACAATGTTAATGAGTGAGAGAAGTAGAATGCCTGTCTCGAATATAGGCAGGGGTCGTGGCTGGAGGGAGATGATGAGCATTGGGGTGGGAGTACACTGATAAAGGGGGTATTCTTTTTATGACTGAAACCCAATTATAGTCATGTTTGTAATCATGAAAAAAAAGATAAAAAAAGTATCTATTCAGGTCTGCATACTACCTAGAGCAGTGGTCCTCAAACTACAGCCCACAGGCCACATATTGCATTTGTTCCCATTTTGTTTCTTCACATCAAAATAAGATATATGCAGTGTGCATAGGAATTTGTTCATAATTTTTGTTTTTACTATAGTCTGGCCCTCCAGTGGTCTGAGGGGCAGTGAACTGTGCCCCTGTTTAAAAATGTTTGAGGATCCCTGTCCTAGAGTCTTGTGAATTGCTTTGTTTTGCAGAAGCTTCCATTAACAAGAGATATGTTGTAATTTTATATGGAAGAGCATTCTTTTCATACCATAGAAAAAATGTGACTAGCAAAATTTCCCATTTATATCCCCATTTCTTCACTTTAAAACCAGAACACTGTTCTCCCACATAACATTGTGTGCTCCCTCATTCCTTCATATTTCTCTGTCTGTGCACCCACTTTTCATGGAGAGAATCCAAAGAAATTCTCTAACATAACTGGACCAAAGCTAGCTGCAGCACTAGGGTACATTCCTAGGAGTGGTATAGCTGGATCATGTGGGAGCTTAATTTTCAGTTTTTTGAGGACTCTCCACATTGTTTTTCATAAAGGTTGGACTTGTGTTCAGAGAATGTTCCCCAGACATACAATCAATTAATCTTTGATAAAGGGACAAAAAACTCAAAATAGAGCAAGGAAAGTTGGACAACTAGTCAGCCGCATGCAAAAAAAAAAGTGAATTCAAACTTCCATTTAACACCATGCACAAAGGTCAAATTCAAATGGATTAAAGACCTTAATATCAGACCCAGAACCATAAGGTATATAGAACAACAAGTAGGTAAAACACTCACAGCATTGAGACGAAAGGCATCTTCAAGAAGGAAACATCACTGTCCAAACAAGTAGAAACAGAGATAATCAAATGGGACTATATTAAGCTGAGAAGCTTCTGTACCTCAAAGAAAATAGTGACTAAGATACAAAGGCCACCCACAGAATGTGAGAAACTACTCACCCAATACTCTTTCAGGTAAGGGACTAATATAGAAGATATATAAGGTACTGACAGAACTTAACAAGAGAAAAATATCTAACCCCATCAAAAAATGGGGAGAAGAAATGAATAGACACTTCCTCAAAGAAAGAATACAAATGGCCAAAAATTGCTCCATATCACTAATCATCAGGGAGATGCAAATCAAAACAACAATAAGGTACCATCTCACACCACAGAGACTGGCATACATCACAAAGAACAAGAACAATCAGTGCTGAGGGGAAGTGAGGAGAAAGGGATTCTCACCACTGTTAGTGGGAATGCCCACCATTTCTCTGAAGCTAATACGATACAGATCACAAAAGTATTAATTCAACAAATGTATGTTGAATTCAAATGTCAATCAGATATTTACAAATATGAATTGTGAACAAAACATAGCCTTCATAGCTCTATATATTTCACAAGGAGAGACAGATTAATAAAAACAATATTAAATGAAAAACACAATGGTATATATTGATATATATATTTATGACAAAATAAAAGCAAGCTTCTAGCAAAGTAAGGGAGGAGAACTTGGAGGAACCAGATAGGGTGTGGTTTTAAGTAGTACGACCAGAAAAGCATGCATTGTGGAAAAGATGATTTGTACACAAAGACTTGAGATTTTTCATATAGATGATGCAGGAGCATTAAAAAGAGAGAGAAACCATTAAAGTAAGGTCCCATGTCATCAGAGCAAAAAAGGTCAGTGACAGTGGTTCCTACAGCACATTAGAGACTGGGTCCTTCATAGCAAGTCCCTCTTCTCATCTATGTGACTCCTAATTATTGATTTCTCCCTCAAGCTCTTTCTTGCCTTGGCCTTGCTTCTCTCACTCTCTTGGGTTACAATCCCCCCTCCCCAATATCTTAGAACATGTCCTGGCTCTTCCTCTCTTTACTCCCATAGCAGGTATTAGGATTCTTTACATTCTCTGAATCTGTTTATCTACATGAGACAGACTAGAATCCTGCTTCCTTCCCTCTTTGCAAAAGATTCATTCATGTGACTTTGACTACTAAAATAGCAGCAGAATTAAGGGATGATGTCACCGTCAGGTAACATCTAGAGTGAGGACATTCTGGCTGCTATATCTGTCACCTCACTGATCACCAAGATTGACTCGGTTTATCTGGCTGACCAATGGTATATGAGTATAAAGTACATGAGCTGTGCTCCCCCTACTAGAACCTCCAAACAATCATCCTTTAAAGATAAATGTGGTATTTACCTGAAAATTATGAACACAAAGTTGTACATCACAAAGCAAAAACTAATTCATTGCCTTTAAAGAAAAATTTGAAAATAATAGCAAATAACCTTATAAATCCACAATAAACTCATAAGAGTAACTGATGTGTGATGCTTAATAACTATTTTATTGGGGTTATTGTAATAGTGATGTAATATAAACCATGTAGGAAATTTATCATTAAGCATATCATCATGTGCTCTTAAGATAGAACTCAAAAACTGTGTTCAAGTCAATCATTATGTGTCTCAGAAGACAGCTCCTTTGGAGAAGTTCTACTGCCTGCAATGTGAACAGGGATGGAAATTTATATCAAGTCCATAAACCCAGTATTATCATCAGCTCAGTACTCAGTCTCACTGAGCCCAAAATGGACTTTTTCTTGTGCTGTGGCAGTGATGTTTAGGCAATTTTTTTGATTGATGAGCCCATGTTGAGTATCAAAGCTTCTTTTTTTAGGTATTAGATTTCTCTAGAAGATTATATTCATATCTGTGTTCTACATATCCCAGATGACCTAATACAAACTTCCAGTTGTCAACACTATCAATATATTGATGGCTAAATCCCTTCTGAGTGCTTCTCATTATTCAAAATGCTGGATCATTCACTTCATTTCTCAGACAGACGCCTCAAACAGTAATTTCCAAGTGACTTGTCTTCTCATCTGTCATTCCTTCATTTACCTTTCACCAGGAAGACATTAACATCAATCGAGGCAGAAACTAGAACAAGTAGAACTTTTTCCATCCTCATCTACCCAGAGTCTATGTCCCTCAAGCATTCAGTAAAACCACAGTCCTCAAACATATTTCAAAATAAATAAATAAATAAAAATAAAAATGTAAAAAAAAAACCCCACAGTCCTACAAGATACTTTTACCTTTCTCTCGTCACTGTCCACCCTCTTTTCTCAATGTCAAAGCCCTCATGTTTTCTACAACTGCTTTCCTGCTTCCCTGAGACTGATTTCATAAACATTCCTCAGACCACTGGTGAAACTTTTTTCAAAAAATAAATGTGAGCCTCTTTTTTTTTCATTTCTTTCTCCAATTCTTTTAACTAGAAACCCTCCATTCCCCAGACAAAATCAAATCTCTTTATCCAGGCTTCCCACATCATCTTATTCCTGCCAATCTTGATAGCCTTAACTTTTTTCTTTTGTTGGACCCACTAAATTACATGAAGTCTGAAAAAGGTGGTCACTATTAACTTTTATTCTTCATAGCAGCAGGACCATTTTTACCGATGGCATCATTTTATACTATGATCTCTGGTTTATTTATTGGTTTCCTGCAATGAAATAAAAACTCCTAGTAACAAACTCTTGGATGATGACCAAGATAACAGACCTTATACATCTTTGTATTCTCAGTATTTAATATTTCACTGAGGATAAGATAGATTCTCAGGAAGTGTTTGCTGAACAGCTGAATGGCTAGCTGACTCAGTGACTAGATGAGTGTCTATAAAGAAACATATTGCATATACATACAGAGAACCAATAGATTCTATATAAAAGAATCCTAATAGTTCAAATGAATATTGAAAGGATATATATATCTTATGCATAAATAAAACTATATATATGAATGTACAAACATATATACAAAATCTTTTCTACACCAGAAACAGACACCACCAAAACCTGAAACTGGGAGAAGGGATTACATCCATTCCATATTCTTATATTGCTCCACTAACACAATCTTCATTGCCAGATTATCCCAAGAATGCCTCTTAAATGAAAATAAAGAATTTAAATTATGAATTCCATGTACTGTAGTTAAAACTTAAACATAAATGGCCAATATGAGACTAAACCCATATTGATTACAGAAATGTATTTTATTCTACAGTCAAAATGGAACACCCCCCAATATAAAAAGTCCATTTGGGGCTACTCTATTTGGGTGGGCAACATATTTTCTTTTTTTATATTGATATTTTATTTAAACACCTTGATTACATACATGATTGTGTTTAGGTTTCAGTCATTTAAAGACCACCACCCATCACCAGTGCAACATTCCCATCACCAATGTCTCAAATCTCCCTCATCCCCACCCAACCCCGCCTGTTCTCTAGACAGGCTTTCCATTCCCTCATACAGTCTCATTAATAGGACAGTTCAAAATGTAGTTATTTCTCTAACTAAACTCATCACTCTTTGTGGTGAGCTTCATGAGGTGAGCTGGAACTTCCATCTCTTTCCTCTTTTGTGTCTGAAAATTATTATTGAAAGAATGTCTTTCATTTATCTTAAAACCCATAGATGAGTGAGACCATTTCTCTCTCTCTCTTCTCTCTCTCTCTCTCTGACTTATTTCACTAAGCATAATAGATTCCATATACATCCATGTATAGAAAAATTTCATGACTTCCTCTCTCCTGTCAGCTGCGTAATATTCCATTGTGTATATGTACCACAGTTTCTTTAGCAATTCGTCTGTTGAAGGGCATCTGGTTGTTTCCAGAGTCTTGCTATGGTAAATAGTGCTGCAATGAATATAGGTGTAAGGAAGAGGTTTTTGTATTGTATCTTTGTGTTCCTAGGGTATATTCCTAGGAGTGACATGGGAGCCAATTTTCAGTTTTTGGAGGAATCTCCATATTGCTTTCCATAGAGGGTGGACTAGACGGCACTCCCACCAGCAGTGGATAAGAGTTCCTTTCTCTCCACATCCCCGCCAGCACTGATTGTTCTCATTCTTTGTGATGTGTGCCAATCTCTGTGGTGTGAGATGGTATCTCATCGTTGTTTTTATTTGCATCTCCCTGATGATTAGTGATGAGGAGCATTTTTTATGTGTCTTTTGGCCATTTGTATTTCTTCTTTGTCAAAGTTTCTGTCCATTTCTTCTCCCTTTTTTGATGGGATTAGATGTTTTTTTCTTGTAAAGTTTTGTCAGTGCCTTTTATATTTGGGAGATTAGTCCCTTATCTGATGGGTATTGGGTGAATAGTTTCTCCCACTCAGTGGGTGGCTCTTGTATCCTGGGCACAATTTCTTTTGAGGTGCAGAAGCTTCTCAGCTTAATGTATTCCCATCTGTTAATCTCTGCTTTCACTTGCTTGAAGAGTGCATTTTCCTCCTTGAATATGCCTGTAGTCTCAATGTCCTGGAGTGTTTACTTTCCCCAACTTTAAACTTTACTACAAAGCAATAGTTATCAAAACAGCATGGTATTGGAATAAGGACAGGTCCTCAGATCAGTGGAATAGACTTGAATACTCCGAAAATATTCCCCAGACATACAATCACCTACTTTTTGATAAAGAAGAAAGAAATCCTAAATGGAGCAAAGAAAGCCTCCAAAAAATTAAACTTAGACCCCCCAGTTAACACCATGTAGGAAGGTAAAATCCAAATGGATTAAAGACCTCGATATCAGACCCGAAACCATAGGAACAACACACAGGTAATCTTTTTTTTCAACTGAGCTAAATGTCACCAAAACCATGACTGAAATTTATTTTGAGAGCCACATTTTTAAAACCAAAAATATAAAGGATGGTACACTGTTTTTAATTTCAATAAATTTTTATTGAGAATATTCTGCATGCAAGTATCCACATAGGTCTGGAGAATACAAATAACAAAGTAATAAAACAAAAACTTTAGAATGATGCTATTTATTGATAACGTTAAATTCCTTAAAATTTGCCTTCCAATGTAGAGAAAATTACATTCTGACAATGACTGACAAAGTCACAAACACTAATGTAAACATTGGTCTTGCATTTCCTTGGATAGTTTGAGTAAATCGGGTTTGTATGTTGTTGTTTTTAATTTTAGACATGATTCCAGGTTCTCATCGATGAGACGATTTCTCAATTTACTCTTGATAAGATTCATGCTTGAAAATGATTGTTTGCATAAATATGTAGACCCGAACAAGGAAAGAACAGCAAATGCTAGCTCTTTTAGTTGATTATATGAGTCAGGACTACTATTGTAGGTGTTAAAAATCAACATATCTTCCTTTTTCAGGTCTTTCAAAGCAGACCACTTGTGCTGTGAACTAAGTTTGCATTTGTGTTTCTCCAATCTTTCTAAATTAGCACAAAGATGTTCAAATTTCAAGCTTCACAGTTCTTTGTTTTTAAGTCCAGCAATTGCATTTCAAAGTTGCCAATGTCGATGTTAAAGGGAGGAAAATTTAATTCCATTACAGTGGAATCCAGGGATTTTTTTTAACAAAGGCCAATGTCGCTTTGCTGTTTCTGAAATCCTGAAACCTCTTGAGGAAAGCTTCCCTCATATTTAAAAGTGCTGTTTCAAAATGGGTAATGTCAATATCAGAATTATTTTCTTGGCAATGTTTCAACAGGCTTGGAAAGTGAATCAAAGTTTCTCTGTCAAAATCTTGAGCAAAAACAGATAATTTATTTTTAAACGAAATAACTTTTTTTTTGGGGGGGGAGTCACACCTGGCAGTGCTCAGGGGTTACTCCTGGCTCTGCACTCAGAAATTGCTCCTGGCGGGTTCAGGGGACATATGGGATGCTGGGACTCGAACCAATGACCTTCTGCATGAAAGACAAATGTCTCACCTCCATGCTATCTTTCTGGCCCGAAAAATTGTGTTTCCTTTCCCCTGTAGTTTATGATTAAACTGATTTAGATATGATGTAACATCCGCCATGAAATACAGTTTTTGAATCCACTGATCATTTGTTAATTCTGGATAGTGAACACCCTTCTTGAGAAAAAATGCTTTGATTTCTGATAATAAGCAAAATGTTTCCTCTTAATAACCAATGTACCTTGTTATGCAGCAGAAGATCTGTGTACTCACTCTCTATTTCAACTAAAAATTCTTTAAACTGGCGATGATAAAGAGCTTTAGCTCCAATGGAGTTAATCATCTTAATCACCAATACCACATGACCGGACTGGAGCTGTGTGGAGGTGCGCACTGACAGAGGTTAGGAGCAGAATCCTGACTCCTGGAGTGGCTTGCCGGCACACAAAAAAAGCCGCATTAAAAAGTACAAAGAGCCACATGTGGCTTGCGAGCCGGGAGCCCGGGCTTGCCGATCACTGGGCTAGAGTGATAGTACAACAAATAGGGAGCTTGCCTTAGACACAACCAAGCCAAGTTTGATTCCCAGAACCCTAAATAGCTTCCTGAACTTGCCAGGGGTAATCCCTGAGCCAGGAGTAAACGCTAAACACCAAACAAAACAGAACAGAAAGACAATTTAAACGCTTCAGTTTCCCAACTGAGCCAAAACCTGGAAAAAGTATACAAAAGTCTTCTCATTTTTAAGTTTCACATCAATTTGTCTTCTCCTTTTACATTATCTTCTTTATTTCATTGATTAAATTAATATATATAGTCCTTTGTTGTTTATGTTTGGGTATAGTTTTGAGGTCACATCCAGTCATGATTTGGGTCTCATGACTTACTCCTCATGAACTCATGAATCACTCCTGGAATTATTATGCCAAGGTTCAAACAAAAAAAAAGACAGGTCATCAGTGATATAGAATATTTTAATGTGCCTTTTGGCCACTTGTATTTCTTCTCTGAGAAGTTTCTGTTCATCTCTTCTCTACATCATTTAATAAGATTGAATGTGTTTCTTTTATAAAGTTTTACAGTGTTTTATCTATCTTGGATATAAACCCTTTATTGGATGAGTGGCGGATAACTAATTTTTCCTTATATGGGTTATCTTTGTATTCAGATTATTCTGAATATTCTTGAATACTTCAAGAAGTCCCATTGTTTGTTGCTGCTGTTGTTGTTTTACTTCCACTTGCTTCGTCAGTTTCATACTTAAGGATGCCTACAGCTTCAGTGCCATGGAGTTTTGCCTATGCTTTCCTCTATGCAACATATGGATTCAGATCTGATATCAGTGTCTTTAATCCATTTTAATTTGACTTTTTTGCATGCAATTGGAAAGAAGTCAAAGTTCTTCCTCCTCTGCCTCTTCCTCCTCCTCCATTTTGTTGGCATGTGACCAACCAATTTTCTTCAACCACTTGTTGAAGAATATTTCCTTGTTCCACATCACACTTTTGTTCTTTTATCAAAGATGAATTAACTTGAGGGTCTGTTTCTAGATTTTCAATTCTAGTCCACTGAAAGGAGGGAAAGTGGCATGCATGATATCTTATTAGTAACAGTATTATAAACCAAAGTGCCTAAAAATTAAGAAGAAAAATGTTCCTGCCATATGCTATGCCAAGGTTTAAAAAGAAACTGGTGATCAGTGATATAGAACATTTTCATGTGCCTTTTGGCCACTTGTATTTCTTATCTGAGAAGTTTCTGTTCTCTACACCATTTAACAGGATTGGGAGACTGGAAGGAAACTAGAGACATTGGTGGAGAGAAATGGACATTTGTGAAGGACGTGGTATTATTAGTACACTTGAAACTCAACCATGAATAACTTTGTAACTTTATTATTTACAATGATTCAATAATTATAGAAAAATAGTCTGGTTGTATGCAAGGGTACTAGATCTCCAGCCTAAACATATTTATAAATTCCCCTGAAGCCACCAGTTACAACATATGATACAACATGTGATGATAAATATCAAATAAATTCTTTCTAATCAAACAATCCTGAAAGAGATTTTTGCAAACATTTTAATTATGGAATATTTGACTTGCTTAATAAAATATCAAACATTATTTAAGTAAAACACACAAAAAAATTCATGGCAAACTTTGCTCTGACCTGAAGAAATAAAACTCTGTGGAACTTCTGCACTAGTTCTTGTCAATGACACTTTTTTGATTGTAGTTCTAATCTTAAGTTGTTTCCCAACGAAATTCTTGTAGGTTATCTTTAAAAAAGAAAAATCACTTTACTTATAGCTAAAATGTTTGCTTACTTAAAATATTTACTTTACTTTTTCATTTAAGAAAAATATAAGAGATATGAGACTGGATAAAAGCTAACAGAGTAACGGTCAATCATGAGGGAGAAAAAAGGCAACCATATAATTTTTCATATTTCTTTTGTATAACACAGCTAGAAGAGCATCATCAAAATTCTGTAGAGCAATTAGAATACAATTAGCTGATATTTGGTAACTTCACTAGTTTAAGTATAATCTTCCATTTGTAAGTTAAAACATATTTAAAATATAGGCTGCCTTCCCAATGGCAGATTTTCTACTGTCCACATAATTAATGCTACTTAAACTTTTCTGGCAAAGTTTTATGGATCTAACTTCCTCTGAAGCTTTCTAAAAATGTATCTTTTAGATATTAAAATTGTAAAAGAAAAATTATACAGAATAAAAATTCTTTGTAAAGTTCTAACATTCTGTTCTCTCCTATTATTTTAAATAAAATTTCCCTCAAAATGACTCAAACCTCAGTCTAGTCTACACCATTTGGGGGCGCAGGGTGTTTAGGGCCACACCTGGTGATACTCAGGGGTTACTCCCAGTTAAATGTTCAAAAATCACTCCTAGCTTGGGTGACAATATAGAACGTGGGGGATTAAACAAAGGTTCATCTGCATGCAAGGCAAACACCCTACCACTGTGCTATCACTCCAGTACCTACACTACAATTTGGATTCTTCATTTTCCCTAATGGGAAGATATTTCATAGTAAGATGTATAATCTCAGAAAATTCTAATTTGTCCCTATAATCTAATTAGGTTTTTCTTGACTTAGTCTTCCCACCTCACTAGCTTCATTGAACAACTCTTCAGTCAGCCCATTTATGTGCCATGTATGACTTAAAGCTTCAAGTTCCAAATGTAGGTTTGCAGAGGAAAAAAAAATCCCAAATTCTTATTTTCAGAGAACTGATTCTAAGGCATCCTGCTTTTCTGCTTAAGGCTGCAAACTTAATCCCAACAAGGCTCACCAGTAAATTAGGCTGACCCTGATCAGAAGGGTGATGCCAGATCCCTGCTGTGGGCTTAAAAAGGGCCTTTGCATTCCTCCTCACTTGGCTTTCTGATTTTCTGCTTGAGGCTGCAGAGAAACTCCCAGCAAATAGGGCTGGGTGATAGATTCCTCAAAAGATGGAAATTGAGCTCCCGTATAGGAATATACTCTAGGATACAAAACACAATACAAAAATGCCTCCCTACACCTATATCCATCATAGCACTATTTACAATAGCCAGACACCAGAAACAACCAAGATTCCCTTCAACAGATAAATAGCTAAAGAAACTGTGATATACATACACAGTGGAATATTATTTATCCATGAGAAGAAATAAAGTCATGAAATTTTCCTATACAGGGATGGAATCTACTATGCTCAGTGAAATATGTCAAAGGGAGTGAGATAGACATAGAATAGTCTCATTCATCTATGGGTTTTAAGAAAACCAAAGACATTATTGTAATAATGCCCAGATACAATAGAGATGAGGGCTAAAAGGACTGGCTTTTTGTTTGTTTGTTTGTTTTTGTTTTTGATCCACACCCACAGCACTCAGGGGTTACTCCTGGCTCTATGCTCAGAAATCGCTCCTGGCAGGCTCAGGGGATAATATGAGATGTCTTCGAACCACCATTCTTCTGCATGAAAGGCAAACGCCTTACCTCCATGCTATCTCTCCAGCCCCAAAGACTGGCTTTTGATGTGATGCTCAGTACAAAGAGTGATTAGAGATGACTATTCTATCATGACAAAGCTAATGAGTGAGAGAAGTAAAATGCCTGTCTTGAATCCAGGCAGGTGATGGGGAAGGACAAAGATGAGGGGCATTGGTGGTGGGAATGTTGCAGTGTTGAAGAGCTTTGTTCTTTTTTATGACTGAAACCCAACTATACACATGTATGTAAATAAATAAAAATATTTTTAAAAAAGAACTGATTTCAGCAGCTTTAGAGACACAGAAATAAAACAGAAGTACATTCTATGATATACTCAAGAGCTTTAGATGCTACAGAGAAAAGTGTAGCAAGCTAGCATGAAAACCTTCAGCAGATAGTAAGAGAGTGAACCATCATGCACTCAGGCATTAGCCCCGAGCACTGTCAAGTAGGGCCAAAAATTTAAAAATAAAATTAAAATATTTATTTCAAAGACTGTACTTTAAATACCAGATACCAAACCGAATTAACTCGCCACAGGAGAATGTGTACTTAAAAAGAGGAAAACACAGAAAAGACACCAACATTTGAACAATAGAGAAGCAAAGAAGACTCAGAAAGAGCAACCTCCTCTTCTTTGCCTCTCCTAGTCCCTCACTTGCCAGACCTTCAGGCTTCTTTCCATCCCTCGTCATGGTCTTTGCCCTTGTTCTTCTTTTGAGAATAAAGTGCTTTTCCCTCTGATTAGCTGCTCCTTCTAATCAGATGCCTTCTTTTCCAATGGGCCTTCCTGATCATCCCTGCTAGTCAACACCTCCCACCTATTTTCTCTCTATCCCACTCATGGGTCTATTTTCTTCAGAGACTGTATAGTGATCTAGATTCTCTATTTCTGTTTGCCTATTTAGAATCCAGTCCTACCCCTGAGCACTGCCGGGTGTGACCCAAAAACAAAAAAACAAAAAACAAAAAAAACAAAAAAAAAAAGAATCCAGTCCTGCCTTGACCTGTCTGAAACAAATCTCCATCAAAAACCTCAGGTTGTTTTTTAATAACAGATAACAACAAGCAGGAAGCCAGGCTACCTTGCTTCTATTTCCTAAGGAGTCTTTGTGAGAAGAACAAACTGAGATCTTCACTTGCTGAATGAAACTCAACACACACATAGATGGGTGTGTTGGGCAGAGAACTGGAGTTCAGTCACTATAACTACCAGTGCTTTGAGCAGGACACAAACTTAAAACTAAGGTAATGACTCAGAAAGTAGTCAATATATATCTATTACAACAATAACAAAAAGAGATGCTTTGTTTTCTCCTCTACCACCTGTCTTAAATCTGTGCCATGATTTTCATGGAACTTCAGTAAACAAGCTGTTATTTATTTATTTTTTTTTTTGGTTTTTGGGCCACACCCAGTGACACTCAGGGGTTACTCCTGGCTATGTGCTCAGAAGTTGCCCCTGGCCTGGGGGACCCTATGGGGCACGGGGGACCGAACCACGGTCCGTCCAAGGCTAGCGCGGTAAGGCAGGCACCTTACCTCCAGCGCCACCGCCCAGCCCCAACAAGCTATTCTTAATGGATCAGCTTCTCTATCAAAAACTTTTTAATCATTATATCATGTTGACATAAATATTTTAGCAGCAAAAATGTTGACCTACAGAGAACTTGGAGCTCCTCTGAAAAAAGGAGACAGTCCCATGAAATGAAAGAACAGAATGCCACACCCAAGTTGAGATAATTCTAAAATAAGATATCTTTTCTTATTTAAAAAATATTAAACATTATGGGGCCCGGGAGATAGCATGGAGGTAAGGCGTTTGCCTTTCATGCAAAAGGTCATCGGTTCGAATCCCGGTGCCCCATGTGGTCCCCCATGCCTGCCAGGAGCAATTTCTGAACATGGAGCCAGGAGTAACCCCTGAGCACTGCCAGGTGTGACCCAAAAAACAAACCAAAAAATTAAACATTTGGTAGGTCCATAAAAATATTGTTGATTCTAGATCCATGTTTTTTACACACAAACTTAATAGATAAATCTGTAGTCGAAAACTACATGTTAGAAACGTTAGTGAAAAAGTGGGCTGGAGGGGTGGTGCAAGCAGTAGGGCGTCTGTTTTGCACTCACTAGCCTAGGACAGATGGACCGTGGTTCGATCCCCCAGCATCCATATGGTCCCCCAAACCCAGGAGCCATTTCTGAGCGCAAAGCCAGAAGTAACCCCTGAGTGTCACCGGGTGTGGCCCAAAAAACAAAAACCAAAAAAGAAAAAAGAAAAGAAAAGAAATCTGAGTGAAAAAAAATAAAAAGCTTTTAGAGGTCTGGAATTCCAGAAAAGATATAGATAATAAACTAAAGGGCTCATAACACAACTTATAGGAATGCCTACCCATTCAGGAAATGCCCTACGGTGGGAGTCCTTGTATACAGTCTCTTACCTATTATCGTTCCTCAAAGAAAGACAATCCCCAGATTTTATTACCTTAAATTTCTTCATTCCTCACATTCCCTTATCGAAGTTGTAAACCCCCTCAGGTTTAATTAGAAGTTGATTGTTATCTACTCTTCTTTATATGACCTATGATTGCTGGACAATAAATATCCAATAGAAAGGACAGTGGGTTCTCTCTGTCCATGAGGCAGTTAGCCCACTGATAACCCATGCTTTCTCTGTAGTGTCTATCTTGTTTTCTTAATCTTCACAGGACTCTGCTTCAGACCCATTCACCTGACATCAATCAACCCCAGGCTTTTTTTTTTAACTTGATCTAAAGTTTTTGTTCATCCACGTCTGGAAAATACTTGCACACCGCAGGCTATCATCAATGGGGTTAGCTGATTTGAATGATAAATGCTTAAGTGCTTAAATGACAATATAGCTTTCAACTGATTCCTTAATCTCTGCATTTTATGTGTTTCTTAATAGAAAATCACAACTGTATAAACATATAGAGTCATATTCACCTTCTCTCCATGCTCAGCTTCATATCTTGCACAAGCTTGCTGGGTAATATCTATTTCCTTGGACAAGCTTATTCTTACAAGAAGCTGGCGCTGTGCATAGACCAAGAGTGGTGTCACTTGTTCTAAATACCTCTCACTAGGCAGGTGTAAAAATACATGAAAATTATTAAACACTAGTGAAAACACATTTTCCGCAATGAAATCTGTCACTTTTAATGACACTAAGAGCAGTACTTACTGTGAAACTGCATTGAATTGAATGGCAAGTGATACCAGTGCTTCCCATTTTTCTACTTGATACAAGAGTTCCAAAGATTTTAATACAAAGTCATGGATCCATTTCAAATCAACCATATTCACATTATCCAGAGGTTGCTCAAATGTAAGGCTAAAACCACCATTATCAGTTTTAATATTTCCATAGCAGCTGGGAACACTGAACTCTCCTTTTTCTTCCATAACCTGCATATTAAAAGTAATGGTGATTTAGAATTCTAATCTTTTTTTATTTGAAAATGAAATATTATAAAAGCATTAGGGCTAGTAACATAACTTAACAGGAAAAAATACATCAATATTATCCAATTAAACTTTCTATGGTGATGGGAATATATATATATATATATATATATATATATATATATATATATATATGCCTCTAAGCACATAATGATTGTGCAACTAGTGGAACTGGATTTTTTTAAATTTAAGATTAAACAAGTGCAGATAGCCCACTGCCTTTGAAGAAAGGAAACCTTATAGAAGTCATATTTAGCCCAATAAATAACTTTGCCACTAAAGCGATTCCAGTTTCCTAATTGTAAATATCTCCTGGAAATCCCTGAACCAAGCAAAGCCACTTAAATCCACCTATGGGCTAGGCTGCTGCCCAATACAGTGTTATTCTAACTCTAGTCCTGTACAGTAGCATTTTCTCAGGGCAAAGCATAGGAAAACCTATGCTTAGGAAGGGAAAGTATCAATACTTAGAATAGGCAGACCCACTGAATAGAGTCGAAGTCCTGAAAGACTTGGATCATCTTCTGTGAAATGTAATATGTACCTAAAGCAAAATGGTGTAAATATGAAAAATAGGTGTGATAAATGTGACCTTTAGGAACCTGTCGTCTTCACACAATACTTGGATCATGGGACATGCTTGATAAAGAGTATCTTTCACTTTATTTAGTTGTGAGCACCATCATTAAAAGCTACTGGTTTCACAGTAAGAATTCCAGTAGCACAGATCTGTGAACTCACTATATCTATTTTATTTGATACTAAATTTCCAGATATAACTCAGGAATAGCCAATGAAACAGAGGCATGGAGAAAAATACCTCATGGATTCAGAATATGTGGATACCTAACAAATAAATAATTCTTCAACTAGGTAACTAGGAAACTCTTCAAGCTTTGGTTGTTCAGAAAATGTTTTAAATCTTTGTTATTAGATATATCCAGTATTATATTATATTCATGGGTAACTAAGCTTCTACTCATTAGGAAATAGTTCCTTTTATTTAATTGTATTTTTTTAATTTTTTATATTTTAAACACCTTGATTATTACATACATGATTGTATTTGGGTTTCAGTCATGTAAAGAACACCACCCATCACCAGTGCAACGTTCCCATCACCATTGTCCCAAATCTCCCTCCTCCCCACCCAACCCCCGCCTGCACTCTAGACAGGCTCTCCATTTCCCTCATACATTCTCATTATTAGGACAGTTCAAAATGTAGTTATTTCTCTAACTGAAGTCTTCACTCTTTCTGGTGAGCTTCATGAGGTGAGCTGGGACTTCTAGCTCTTTTCTCTTTTATGTTTAAAATTATTATTGCAAGAATGTCTTTCATTTTTCTTAAAACCCATAAATGAGTGATACCATTCTGTGTTTTTTTCTCTCTCTCTGACTTATTTCACTCAGCATAATAGATTCCATGTACATCCATGTATAGGAAAATTTCATGACTTCTTCTCTCCTGACAGCTGCATAGTATTCCATTGTGTATATATACCACTGTTTCTTTAGCCATTCGTCTGTTGAAGGGCATCTCGGTTGTTTCCAGAGTCTTGCTATGGTAAATAGTGCTGTGATGAATATGGGTGTAAGGAAGGGATTTTTGTATTGTATTTTTGTTGTCCTAGGGTATATTCCTAGGAGTGGTATAGCTGGATCATATGGGAGCTCGATTTCCAGTTTTTGGATGAATCTCCATATTGCTTTCCATAAAGCTTGAACTACACGGCATTACCACAAGCAGTGAATAAGAGTTCCTTTCTCTCCACATCCCCGTCAAAACTGTTTGTTCTCATTCTTTGTGATGTGTGCCGTTCTCTGTAGTGAGAGATGGTATCTCATGGTTGTTTTGATTTGCATCTCCCTGATGATTAGTGATGTGGAACATTTTTTCCATCTGTCTTTTTGCCATTCGTATTTCTTCTTTGTCAAAGTTTCTGTCCATTTCTTCTCCCCATTTTTTGATGGGATTAGATGTTTTTTTCTTGTAAAGTTTTGTCAGTGCCTTGTATATTTTGGAGATTAGTCCCTTATCTGATGGGTATTGGGTGAATAGTTTCTCCCACTCAGTGGGTGGCTCTTGTATCCTGGGCGCTATTTCCTTTGAGGTGCAGAAGCTTCTCAGCTTAATATATTCACATCTCTTAATATCTGCTTTCACCTGCTTGGAGAGTGTATTTTCCTCCTTGAATATGCCTATAGTCTCAATGTCCTGGAGTGTTGTTCTATATATCTTATGGTTTCGGGTCTGATATCAAGGTCTTTAATCCATTTGGATTTTACCTTCGTACATGATGTTAGCTGGGGGTCTAAGTTCAATTTTTTGCAAGTGGCTACCCAGTTGTGCCAACACCACTTGTTGAAGAGGCTTTCTTTGCTCCATTTAGGATTTCTTGCTCCTTTATCAAAAATTAGGTGAGTGTATGTCTGGGGAACACTTTCTGAGTATTCAAGCCTATTCCACTGATCTGAGGGCCTGTCCCTATTCCAGTACCATGCTGTTTTGATAACTATTACTTAGTAGTAAAGTTTAAGGTTGGGAAAAGTAATTCTTTCCATGTTCTTTTTCCCAATGATTGCTTTAGCTATTCTAGGGTGTTTATTTTTCCAAATGCATTTCAAAAGTGCCTGATCTACTTCTTTGAAGAATGTCGTGTGGATCTTTAGAGGGATCACATTAAATCTGTATAATGCCTTGGTTAGTATTACCATTTTGATGATGTTAATCCTGCCCATCCATGGGCAGGGTATGTTTTTCCATTTCCGCGTATTCACTCTTATTTCTTGAGAGAGTTTTATAGTTTTCTTTGTATAGGTCCTTCACATTTTTAGTCATGTTGATTCCAAGATATTTGAGTTTGTGTGGCACAATTGTGAATGGGGTTGTTTTTTTAATGTCCATTTCTTCCTTATTACTGTTGGTGTATAAAAATGCCATTGATTTTTGTGTGGTAATTTTGTAGCCTGCCACCTTGCTATATGAATCTATTGTTTCTAGAAGCTTTTTGGTAGAGTCTTTAGGGTTTTCTAAGTTGTTTTCTAAGTAGAGTATAATGTCATCTGCAAAAAGAGAGAACTTGACTTCTTCCTTTCCTATCTATATTCCCTTGATATCTTTTTCTTGCCTAATCACTATAGTGAGTACTTCCAGTGCTATGTTGAATAGGAGTGGTGAGAGAGGGCAGCCTTGTCTTGTGCCAGAATTTAGAGGGAAGGTATTTAGTTTTTCTCCATTGAGGATAATATTTGCCACTGGCTTGTGGTAGATGGCCTTAACTATATTGAGAAAGATTCCTTCCATTCCCATCTTGCTGAGAGTTTTGATCAAGAATGGGTGTTGAAGCTTATCAAATGCTTTCTCTTCATCTATTGATATGATCATGTGATTTTTATTTTTCTTGTTGTTGATGCTGTGTATTATGTTGATAGATTTACGAATGTTAAACCAGCCTTGCATTCCTGGGATGAAACCTACTTGATTGTAGTGGATGATCTTCTTAATGAGGCATTGAATCCTATTTGCCAGGATTTTGTTGAGGATCTTTGCATCTGCATTCATCAGCGATATTGGTCTGGAATTTCCTTTTTTTGTTGCATCTCTGTCTGGTTTAGGTATCAAGGTGATGTTGACTTCATAAAAGGTATTTGGAAGTGTTTCTGTTTTTTTAATTTCATGAAAGAGTCTTGCCTGGATTGGTAGTAGTTCCTCTTGGAAAGTTTGAAAGAATTCATTAGTGAATCCATCTGGGCCTGGACTTTTGTTTTTGGACAGACATTTGATTACCGTTTTAATTTCATAATTAGTGATGGGGGTGTTTAGATATGCTGCATCCTCTTCCTTCAACAGTGGAAGATCATAAGAGTCCAAGAATTTATCCATTTCTTCCAGGTTCTCATTTTTAGTGGCGTGGAGCTTTTCGAAGTAGTTTCTGATTAACCTTTTAATCTCTGCCACATCAGTAGTGATCTCTCCTTTTTCATTCCTAATACGAGTTATCAAGTTTCACTCTCTCTCTTTGTTAGTTTTGCCAGTGGTCGATCAATCTTGTTTATTTTTTCAAAGAACCAACTTCTGTTTTCGTTGATCTTTCGGATTGCTTTTTGGGTTTCCACTTCATTGATTTCTGCTCTCAGCTTTGTTATTTCCTTC
>PVKC010002522.1:0-43106 GCA_004027635.1 Crocidura indochinensis
TATGGCGCTCCGGGGAAGGGTCCCCTAGAAGGAAAAGGAGAGCTGGGTTAGAAAGAGGGTCCAGAATGGGGTAGGGGGCGGCTCTGTCAAGCGGGGCTGGGGCAAATGCAGCTCCCGGCGCTGTCAGTGCAAGAGGCTGGGGGGTGGGGGGGAAGGTTGGCGAGCACTGCCCGATGTCCAGCCTTGGGCTGGCCCTTTCCTCCCCTTGGCACCTGCTTCTTTCTGCAGCGAGATGCGCGGCCTCGGGACTGGACCCCGGGAAAGGAAGAGACGCTTTTCCGGCCCCAACCCCAGGGGAGGGAGGGCGGGGACTCTGCCCTTTTACCTGTGAGCAAACTCTTCAAAGAGACTCCCACAGAGCCGGGGCTCTGCACCCCGAGAGCGCTGCCGACCCCGAGACAGCGAAATGGGAGAGAGAAGTGGCTAGGGATGCTCCTTGGCCCGAGAGGGCAGTCCGTGAGAAAGGCATCTCCTCCGGACTCCTGGATGAGCCCCGAGCCTCCTCTCCTCGCTCCCGCTATCCCAAAGCCGTCGCTTTGCTTTTGGATCCCGAGGGCCGGGAAGGGCTGGGCGGCCTCGCGGGACACGACACACCACTGGATGGAGCTCCTGGAGTCCCACCGCCTCCCTTTCCCGTTGTGTGTTTTGATATTGTGAGCTAAGAGCAAATTTCCCTTAGAGTAAATCCCCAGCTGGCCACAAGTGGAGGGGTAGTGGGAAAAGGCGGGGAGAAGGCCTGACCGCCACTCTCCCTCGGGCCCCGGCATCCCTACTCCTTACCTGTGCCAAGCTGGATTCCCAGTCTTGAATTGAGAGGCGCTACGAGCGCTGGGGGAAAGGATTCGCGTTTAAAGCAGCGGAGTGGGTCGGGATGGATCGACGACCCAGGGGTAAATCACACTCATCGCCCGCTAAGGGGTCTAGGAGGACCCCAAGGGCAGGGCCCCAACTACCTGGAGCCTGGGCCTGAGCGCACACGCTGGGTGTGGGGCTCTGTCCGCGGTGCTGAAACTTCAGGCCAGCTAGCTTAGCTGCGTAAGAACCAGCTAAAGGAAGTCCGTTGAAGCAAATAATATCGAGGGCCAAGGAAAGAAGTCTTGGCTTCCCCCGCACTCAATTAGAAAGAGATTTCCCTCATACTTGGGAGTGGTGTCACTCCAGGCTTAATAACGTGGGGTGGTGCTACTTATTTCCTCTGCGTGTGCACAGTGAATCTTCCTGTTTTTAGTGTTGGGAAAGCAGTGATGTTGCTCTGAAAAAACACTTCTGTTGCTTTCAGGAACTAGAGACTTGTACAGCTACACAAAGGAGTATGATTCATTAATGTAGAGACTGGTCTCTCTCTCTCTCTTTTATTTTGGCTTCCCCTTTCTCTCTCCAGTGTTTTGTTTACATGTTCTAGAAAGAGATCTCTAAGCAGTACTGTGTGCTAGTTTATTTGATTGGTCTTTTGGGGGGGGGGTCACACCCAGCAGTGCTCAGGGGTTACTCCTGGCTCCATGCTCAGAAATCGCTCCTGGCAGGCACGGGGGACCATATGGGGCACCGGGATTCCAACCGATGACCTCTTGCATGAAAGGTAAACGCCTTACCTCCATGCTATCTCCCGGGCCCCTGATTGGTCTTTTATTATGAGTAAGATGGGGAGAGAACTAAGTCAATATCAGGAAGCAAAGTTAAAAGAATACTGACTGAACACCTACATATGCGTTTATTTAAATTGCACGTGGCTATTGACCATGACAACTGCAGAAATTAAAAACTGTAACACCAGTTACATATATCGAGTCCAGAGCTTCGATTAAATTTCAGATTTTTGCCTACCTCCAAAGTCCAGGCCATTTCCATGAAAACTGATTCTGAGGCATTTGGCTTTGGATAGCTGTTACTGAGTGTAATAGCAAGAGAATGTGAGAGTAGGAAGGTCTGTTTTCTTTCTCACAAGCTCTACTTTCCCTCTCAACCTTTTTGTCTCTCATCTCCTCACCCACCCACTGTCACTCACTCACTCCCACCACACCAACTGCTTTTATGCACACTGCTTGAACTAACCCTATTCACATAATTTGAGCTTCAAGATTTCAAGAATAAGTTAGGAGACTAAGTCAGTATGTTTTCCTGAGAAAGCAACAGGGCTGCAGGGTATCTGGAGGGTTGGGGGGTCCACATTGTCTTATGGGGTGTTTTAGGAATGGAACTTTAAATATCACCAGCTTCACTGTTTTATAAGGAGAATTTGGAGAGCTAAATATAGTCTCCAGTTTAAGTTATAAGACTGAAAAGTCATAAATGGAACCTAGTTGACTAACTCTAAATTTGGTACTCTTCCTTCAATCCCCATGGTCCCTCAATTACTCTTTATTCTATCTTCTTTGTTTATCTATCAAGAGCAGAATCTGTGAATTCTATTCAGTAATATGTCACAATACAAGACCCTATAATACAAGCAACACTCTTAGCTACATTTCTTTCTAATTTTTACTCTCAATATGGTATCAATATTCCAGTGTTGTCGGAACCAGCTTCTCTGAGACATCTGACCTACTCCTTCTCTGTAATAGCTGTCACTGTAGCAACACTGAACAAGGGAGGGGTTGTTATGTTCCTCATCTGTTCCCAATATTATCTTCTATGATCTATTGACAAAAGAATCTGATTAGTATATATCTATGAAATAGGCTCTTGTAAGATCTAAGCAGAAAAAAAGATCACTATCAGTACAAATATCAATCAAATGCTGACCATATGCTAGGTGCTATGCTAAATTACATTAACCATTCATTAAATGCTCACAATTTTATTCAACATAATTTTATTAGAAATTGTTCTAAAGTTTAAGGCCACACTAATACGCAGTAAAAATCAATACACTATATCTTTCTGCTTCTCTTTCAATGCATAGTAAAATTTCTTTACCCTCAATTGGATATTTGCCGTCCTAATAAGTGTACTAGTAAGAAGACATTTTTAAACTAATGGACATTTTAATGCTGAAGTGGAAAATCCAAAATACTGCATATTTCAGTATTTAGAAATTCAAATTTAATCCAAGTAATTCTCTTAATATTTTTTATTTTAGTATTTACAATTTATTTTCCCCCATTTGTTTTCTTTTCTTAAAGATTTTATGTAGCTTCTTAATACTAATTTCAACATTCTGAACCAAGCTCCTATAGCTCCAACTAATTCATAATTAAGTGCATAATTTTTATTTTACTCCAATAGATGATTGTGAAAGGATACTGTGAATCATTTTAGTGAATTAAAATATAAACTGCTAAACTTTTGCTCTATATGGTAGTCACAAGCTACTGTAGCAATTTATTTCAAGTTAATTAAACATTAGAAAGTTAAATCCTTAATAAAATTGGTTATTTTTAAGTGTTGTTCAACAACATATGGCTAATGACTTTATACTATATTGGACATACATAGAAAATTCCCATTTTCAAGAAATATCTATTGAACAATGTTGCCTGGGTATATGCATGGGAATTCTCATAGCAATTGAGAACTGAGGATAAATTTGGAATAAAAACTATATGTCTGCTTTAATATTACTGCAAAGAAAAAACCCATCTCACCATTTTCATATAACTTCAGAACATGAATCATTTTGTTCTGCTTCATATTTCTGTCAAATTAAGGGGGAAAAGTGGATGGAACCCAGAGGCCAAGAGGTCTCGGGAGCACTGAGTAAAAAGAAATGGTCAGATCTAAATATCCAAGCCAAAAACAATAACAATAGAACCAAGAAACCTAAAATATAGCAAGCTAACACAAAATGGACCAGTTACACTAGCAATCCAGAGAATTTAGGGTGGAAGAATGGAATGCATGCTGGAAAATTTGGTAGAGAAGTGGTCAACACTGGTGATGGGAATGACCCTAATTCACTGTCACTATGTACCTGAAATACAGCTATGAAAGACTAGTAATTCACAATGGTATCAATAAAAAAATTAAAAAGAAAAAAGCCCAAAGGATATCCTCAGAAGTTTAAAGATTTTCAAGACAGTCAGGCTATCAAGGAAATCACATATTTATCTTAAGAAGCTGGTGACCACTGGGCCTTGCTCTATGTGAATTCCATTTGCATAAAACAAAGTACTCTGTAAATAGTATTAATGGTTTTCTATCTTTCAACTTAGAAGTAATCTGATGGTTCTTAGTCAAAATTAGCTTGTGTGTATATCTTGTCTTGAAAATACAGATAATACATATGAAAATATTACAGGAGATGATGTCAGAAGTGTGTCTGCCACACACTAATCACAGCATCTCTAAAGTTCCCATATTCCTTTATTTGTAAAGTGTCAATGAGTTGTTTCCTACTTCAAAGGGTTATTGTAAGACTCAAAGCATAGTTACATGAAAGTTCTTTGTAAAGAGCTATGATTGGTTCTAAAATGGCTGACAGATGGATTTATTATATATACTAAATATATATAATACATATAATATTACTAAATATATATAAAATAATAATGATATAATAAATAACATAAATAAATATATACTAAATATATATTTAAATATATACACTCTACTTGAGTAAAGTATATTTCAAAGCATGACAGCTTATTTAATATATCTCTAAATGTGTTTTATCGTTTGTATAAATATATTTAATTATATTAAGTATATTTTAATTACAATAGTATTAAATATGTTATAACGATAACATTGCGAGTGTTGTCATTTTTATGTAAAGTGTAATGCTAAAGTTGTTAATTGTCCTGACTGGTTAGTTGCTATTAATTAAAATATTATTTATTGCTGTAGTTTTATTTATTTGTCCTGAACATTTCCTCTGGAGTTAAAAAGTAGTAATAATCAAAAGTTTTGTGGTTATAAGACATTTTTCACTTTTTAATTAATGATAATAATTATCCTGTCATACAGTATTTGTAAAATGATTTTAAATATTCCTTATAAGGCAAGTAAGATGGGTAATATAAAAGAACTACTTTTATTGTTTACTAACTATAATGTGGTTCTACCACTCCATAAATCAATGAAAACAAAAATAACTCTTATGCATTTATTAATCAAAAAATTGATTGAATTATTCTGATTGCATTAAACATCCTGACCTTATTTAACAAGTCTCTATACCATAAATCTATTGAGGTCCTGATTAGAATTTTAAATATTTACTTGATACTTACTCCCACACTTGAAATATATTGCCTGACCTAATACGTGGCCTATATTATATAATATATATTAATGAAGCCTTAAGTTGAAGTGCTTTTATATGTCTTTGATTTGGTCAGAAGATAATGCAAATGAGTCATCCATTCTTTAGTGGTTCACCATTTTAATGCCTAAATATGTTTTTTATAACTGAAGGCTAACAAAATGCTTAGAATAAAAACTTGCGATGCAAACTATACCAGATGATTCTTAATTATGTGGTTATTCTTGATATGTATCTTGAAAACTCAATAAACTGATTTCTTTTATTTTACTTATTTATTTTTTGTAAAGCCTCTGAATAATCAAACTAAATATAATTACCCTAGATTCTATACCTGGTTCTTAAAGCTCTGGTAGTTCACTTGTTTTTTGGGTGAGGAGGGAATACATTTCTGAGGAAATAAATTTGTTTTTATTAAGGATTAACAAAGTCTTAATAAAAATATTACTGAAATTGGTTAGATATTCCTCCAGATAATAACTTGAAGCATACTCTTCATTCTTAATACCTATTAAAATTTTCATTCTTCGAATTGTTTGTTGTTGTTATTGTTGTTGTTTTTGTTGTTTTTAATTTTGACCACAGTGGATTACAAATCTTTCACAGTAATATTTACATCCTTGGAATTCTTAAAACTCTAGACCCAATTGTTGATAATCATTACTTATTTCATATAGTTTTTTAACTCTTGAAAGGGTCTGAATTTTGAAGAGAGAAAATGTGGAGTTACAATATGTTACCTCAGAACTGAATCATGAGTAATCATGAGTCTTGAGCATGTAATAAATTACTTAATAAAGTAATTGAAGAGTATCATATTATCATAGAAATACCATGTTGTTGCTTGAAACTCTTATAGCCTGACACATGGATGTTCAATAAATGTTGGTTGAATTCAGATCATTGAATAACCATCAACCTTCTAACTAAGAAGTGAATATTTCTGGCATTTTATTTATTGCATAAAATAAGAAATAAATATCATCAAATATCTTCTAACAACTACACTTCTAACTCCACTGTGGACATAGAAAGTGAATGCTAAGTTATATTTCTCCTGAAAACCATGTCTTGATTCTTTCCTTCAGCAACAAAAAATAGGAGCAAACCAGCACTGCAAGGAGACAGTATCATGAACTCAATGGTTAAATGGAGTTGTATGCTACCTTCCACTTTTACCTTAAAGTGAAAACTTATTTCCTTGAGAAAATATTGGATTGGTATTATTTTTGCAGGCAACTATTACTGCTTCTACATTCAGAAAAAGCATGCATATTAATTCACATGTGACAAGTTACAAAATATTCTCCTTTTCCAGGCATAATTGGGCCTCCCTTTAATAGTTTTTTTTGTTTGTTTGTTTTTGGTTTTGGTTTTTGTTTTTGGGCCACACCCGGTAACGCTCAGGGGTTACTCCTGGCTATGCGCTCAGAAGTCGCTCCTGGCAGGCACGGGGGACCATATGGGAAACTGGGGTATCCAACCGCAGTCCATCCTAGTCTAGCGCAGGCAAAGCAGGCACCTTACCTCCAGCGCCACCGCCCGGCCCCTTCCCTATAATAGTTTTAACTGCTAAATAATGTCCTCCAAAAAGTGTAAGAAGCATAGATAATCTGTTCTAGAAAGTCAAGCAGCAAATGCCTAGAATTAATCGGTTCTCATTTGCCAAAGGCAAAGCAATTCAGTTCAATAAGCTGTCTAACAAATGAGCATATTGATTTATATTGCCTGTTTTTTGTTTGTCTGTTTTTGTTTTTTAAGTATTGGAAATTTTAAGAAAGCTTCATCCATGCATTTGAATATTTTAAGACAAAATTATCTTCAAAACGAAATACTTTATTCCTAGAGATAATATATTATTTGACTGATAAATATACTATGTAACAATATTTTTATTAGCACATATATTCTAATTCTCAGTTTACAAATAGAAAAACTGAGCTTGAGAACAAAAAGCCAAGTAAATAACAGGCAACTGTATGCCTTAAGTCTTTTTCTTTTTCAGTCTATTCTCTACAGATATTTTAGTGTCATGCATAGTTTCATTAGTCATGAACACATGTTTAAGTCAATTAATTTAGTCTCTTTCATAAAACTTTTAGAAGAGATTCTCGAAGTAGGAATGTAAATAAATCTGAACTTCAGATTATTTTCCTTTGCATTCTGAATGAAATAACTATTGACTAAAGATAGCCAATAGGTAAAAAAAAATTATGATACTGGTTTCATGAAAAAAATACAGAGCATGTAAAACCAGAGAATCATTGTTGGAAGAGAAATTTGGGCAAAATTCAATTCCTCTTACCTATTATATTTATTCATCCCTGAAATAAGTATTTAGTATTTCATACTCTGAAAGCTATATAATTTTATGTCTCTATAAAGTAGAACCAATGACTAAAATGATCCAATCTTAAATCACTCCACAAAAATAAAAATATTTCAAAATTCTTTTTATATCATCATTAATTGGTCATCTGTTTAATGTCTTATTACTTTACATGACCACAATAATACCTAGATAACATTTATTAAATAAATGCTGTAAATGTTTATGTTCCTCTTTGTGGAGGGAGAATAGTGTAAAATCACCCCTCACACCATATCTCCAATTTCAAGTGAATGAGTCTGAATCAGGGTCATGCATGAAATAATCCAGACCAGGCTGAGGGTGAAACAAGGATAGTCTGGCCATCTTCTACCCTAGTATCATCCCCAAGCTGCCTGCCAGAACTGTTTTTATTGAGTACAGGAACCACCCCCAGGTGGGGCAGCTATCCTGACCCTGTCCCGCCCAGGTTTATATATGACAATCTTTGTTTTGGGTGAAACCAAGTTGTAAAGAACAGATACAAAGAAGCCAGGGATGAACTTTGTTTTAGGTAAAATAAGGTGTAATCTAACAGAATAGGAATATCCTTAGTGGTATTTAGGAGATGCAGGTATCCTTGCCAGTGATTTAATAATATACCAGTTATTCAATGTGTGGTGCTGCTTAGACCCTGATGTTGTAGGCCAAGTCATACTAGTAGTGCTCAGGGAACTCCAGGCAATGCTCAGAAGCCTCCAGAACTACACCCAGAAATTCTTGAAGGACCACATAGTGCTAGGGATCAAAACAGAGTAGATGATTTTCTAGCTAGCATCTTAACCTTTATACTTTTTCTCTAGTCCCAATGTTACTATTCTTAATCATCTGGTTATAACTGTTTCTTTGAAAACCATGAGTTTCTTTTTTTTTGGTGGGGGGGGGCCACACCTGGCAGTGTTCAAGGGTTACTCCTGGCTGTCTGCTCAGAAATAGCTCTTGGCAGGCACTGGGGACTATATGGGACATCGGGATTCGAACCAACCACCTTTGGTCCTGGATAGGCTGCTTGCAAGGCAAACGCCACTGTGCTATCTCTCTGGGCCCCAAACCATGAGTTTCTTACATGATTGATATGCTACTCATAGTCCACTTAACACAGATCATGTCTCTGGAGAATTTTATTTTCTGAACATTTTCTAGCTAGAAGAGAAAAAGGAACATAAAAAGAACTTCTTTACATGACTGAAACCTAACCACAATTATATCTGTAATCAAGATGTTTAAGTAAATAAAAATAATTAATAAAAAATAATAATAAAATTAAATTAAATGCTAAAAAAAAGAGAGAACTTCAGATTTCTAGCGCTAATGAAATTATATAGGCATCTGTATTGTCTTTCTAAAAGATGGCTCTTATTCTTTTACAATCAATGCCACTAATCAACTTCATGTTTCACGTTTAATCAATTGCATGTCAATGTATCAAAATAGGTGCTTGAAAGTTACCATATGCAGTGAGGCCCAATCTGCTGCTTTCTTGATAATTTATGGGTAGCCTAAATTACTAGGACATAGATGCTTATGCAGGATCAAGCAACATATCTTGATTGTAAAAGAATAAGAGCCATCTTTTAGCTACACTCAAAGGAAGGCTAATAAGTTCCAGAAACATAGCAAAGATTACAATAATTGTATTGAGAATAAACATATGGCCCTATAAAAATAATTTTAAACTGACTCTCAGAAACTTCTACAAGTTCTTTCCAATTTCAGCAGAAATAAGGGATGTCACTAGATTAGCAGGCCTGTAATACATGACTTGAACTAAAAGTTAACATTTGGTGACCCAAAATTAGTGAAACAAAATGAAAACAACAATCTTTTCAGTTCATTGGATAAATACTAGATTATAGCCTTTCTTTGTAACAAACATGGGTCTGCCTAAACACAGGACACAATTCCTGCCCTTAACTCACCAATGATATGACAATTAGATAGAGGTAAACTCCACTAATTTTGAATGTTATCTGATATGTGATAACATATTATGAGGCAGCTTCAACAGAAGACTAGTAAATTATTCAGTACATAAGATAAATTACCACTGAATTATACAAATTGAATTTGAATGATATATAATATTTTCTATTGTGGGTGAATCAAAGAGCAACATTTACTTCTGTTATCTCAGTACTACAATCTCTATGTAAATTAGAATAGTAAGTGAAAAACTAGAGCCATTAAATATGCAAGTGATTACATGTCTATGTTTAGGGTTAGATAATATCTGATAGAGATATGGTTGGTAATGGTGAGAGGAGGTGATAATGGAAATAATGTAAAATGACTAATCTGTAGCTGGATGAAGGCATTTATTCAGTTTGGAGTCTAACCCCTGGAGAGAATTTAAAGAGAAATGATATTTTTTTTATTCTGTAAGTAGAATCTCCTAGTTAGGAGGAATCTCAGAAATCACCCTTGCCTCCTCCTTTCCATATGTTAAAGGAATTAGAACCAAGAGATATTAAACAACTTCTCCAAGGTTAGTCACCAAATTGGTGACAGGACAAAGACTTAGTCTGCCTCCTAGTTGTTAGAATTTGTTCTGTTATGTGCTGTCTTTGGATAGTTTTGTTCACTATTAGAATACAATTAATTATAATAATATGATTGTTAAGTATTTTTCCCATTACTCACAATCGATTCTTCATTAAAACCAGGTATATTCATTCTGTACCATTCCTACATGAGAGCCTTTATTTTAGATACAAGACAAACAGCAAACCCAACATATGGGTAGGGCATTCTCCTCCTGCCTCACATGCCCTCCCCTGCTCCTTATTTCAAACTGCCAGAGATTATAGACGCACAGCATGAACAGAAGGCATCTTAATCCCTGGTGGTTTTGTGAATAATATGTTGTTCAGGCTTGCATATAAACGATCACAGTCTCTCTATTTTCTAGATGAGGGAGTCTTCAGAAAGATGAAGCTGCTGCACACAGAACACATTGAAGATAGGATTTCAGACTCTAAAGAACTAGTCCTCTGTGTAACAAGGTTGAATTTTTCACCTATCTGCACACCCATAATTATTGATTTTAAAGTTTATGATCTTAAATTTCTTTTTAGAGTCAAGATAGTCTGAACATCTTTACCTTTCTAAGAGTGCCTATTTTCTGCTTTCCTTTCTAAGACCACCCTGCCTTTATTTTTAATACAATACAGAACTAATAAACCATCTAAATTAATCCATTAATTTGAGAAAAGTGAAAATAGGAAGATAAAGGAAATTGGAAGGTAAGGTAAAGCTACCTGCTCAAGATTTCACATCTAAAATTAAGACTGTAATGTATTCACTAATTTCTAGCTAAGTACTTTTAACCTCCACATCTCCTGCTTCTTGAACCAGCATTTTCACTTGTTACTTATTGCCAAACCTCCTTCTAGAGGGATAAATATGACTAATCACACATTGAAATTTATTCCAGTATCTTGTATAGAATGCCCTCGACTTATCCCTCATGCTGTAATGATTCATCAATCAAATTAAGAAACTTCATATGCAGGAGTTAGTCTAGATGATATATATGTACAATGCTATTGATTAGGTAGAGATCACCACTGAAAAGTCATGTACCCAAGGAAACAGAGGACATAATGCATTACCTGTTGCTTAGAAATGGAACAAAGTTCACCCAAAGTTTACTGTGTCAGGTTACTAGAATCAGAATCTCAAATTATTGGGTAATTGGATAGAATTAAGTAATGTTGATAGTAAATGAAAAAGAAAGAAAAACTCCAAATGTTTTCTGCTCCAGGAATAAGGGTTTAGACTGCATTGATCAGCATGAAACATTTAGTTAAGTCCACACAAAAATTATAGGGAGGGACTCTGAAAGAAAAATCAATAGAACTCAAGTTTTCTGTTTGACTTATTTCTAAGAAATTGCTTTAAGAGTTGAATGGAAAAAAATGAGAAGAAAAAAAAGAAATTGCTTTAAGACAAAAATAGGTGGTGTTTCAGTACATATTAAAGTGAAAGGAGAATCAGAGAAGAGATTAACAGAATCCAAGAACTTACTTCTTAGGGTTTTATATGGTCACAGTCTAACCAGACTTATTAGGTACAGTACTTTTATTTTATCAGTCCATTAAAAAGTGCTTCCACTTACAAGAATTAAATTGTATTTCCCACCTCCAAAGAAGTGGTTGATTTTTATGTTGAATGCCAGTATAGTTCCATGAAATGGAGTGTTTGTGGACTGTCCACTACCTTCATGATGTTAGGATAGTGAAAAGCCCTAATGAGTGATCAAAGATAAGTGAATCTTGGGCTGGAGAAATAGTACACATTCTTTGCATGTGGCTGATGCAGGTTCAATCCCCAGAACCACATATATTCCTCTGATCACTTCCAGCAGTGATTCTTAGAGACAGGAGCAAACTCCAAGCTGCACTGGATGTGACCAAAAAAAAAAACAAAACAAAACAAAACAAAGCAAAACAAAGTCAAAACGAAAGCTATTGTTTCATTTTGGTTTGATTTTGGAGCCACAATTAGCAGTGCTTACCCCTGGCTCTGTGCTCAGGGATTATTTCTGGCAATGTCTAGGGGAACTTCTGTTATAGGAGGGATAGAACTGAGATCAGACAGGCACAGGACAAATGCCTTAACCTCAATACTATATCTTGCATTTCATAATTTTTTTCAAGAAAGACAATTTTTGTTCTTTTTTTTTATGCATGCCAGTCTCTGTATGTGAGGTGATAAATCATTGCTTTTTTGATTTGAATTTCCCTGATGAATTTCCCTGATGATTAGTAATATAAAGAATTTTTAGGGTTTATTTTTAGTCACTGTGAAATTACAAAGTTATTTGTGATTAGGTTTGGGACTTACAAATGTTTCAACACCAATCACTTCACTAGTGTCCACCTCCCTTCACCAAAGACCTCTGTCCCACAGTTGCCTCACCTGTCTGCTTTATGAGAAGCATTTTTTTTATTTTTTGAATTTTGATTTTGGGGTCTTTTGGTTTGTTTGGGGCCACACCCAGTAGTGCTTAGGGGTAATCCTGGCAGGCTCAGGGTGCCAGGGATTGAAGCAGGGAAGATAATTGCCCTGCTCTCTTTATATTTTTTGTCCCCCAATTCACAATACAGATCAGGCAAAAGGCCTGTGTTGAGGTGTATATGGGGTGCATTTACTGTACCTCCTCTTTCTATACAATCAGTGTAAAGAACACAGCTTGTGGTAAGAATTGGGAGGCCTTATCTTTTCTTTTCTTTTTTGTGATTTATATATATAAATCAATAATATAATTGATAATATAATATATAAATCAATAATAAATTATATATATAATCCTTCACCAGTGCAACATTGCCATGACCAATATCCCAAGTGTTCTTTCTCCCCACCCCACACTGACCTGTACTCTACACGGGCTTTCTACTCTCTTTAAAGACATTCTTTACAAAGTTTTTTATTTAGTTAAAAAAAGCCTTGTTTTACAAAACATTGATTCTTGAATTAGACATATAAAATTTCAACTCCAATTCTATCACAGTGTTAATTCTCATCACCAGATGAGAATCCCCTACTCCATTACCCACCCCCACTCCCACCCTATCTGCCATCTTGATAAGCACATTAAGTTCAGTGGTTGCAGCTTAGATCTGATATTTTCAGTGTTGCAGAATCTATGCTTTGGATTTAAATACAATAAATTCTTTAATTTAATCACCCTGAGATACACAGTTACAAAGTTGTTCATGATTGAGTTCCAGTCATACAATGTACAATACCCTTCAGGAGTGCACATTTGCTGCCACTAATCTCCCCAGTTGCCCTCCCCTTTCCCCCGTGTCCTCTACCTAGTCTAACTCTGGACAGACGTTTTTCCTCTCTCTCCCACTCTCTCCCTATCTCTCTCTATCCCTTTTTTCTTTTAGACACTGTAGCTTGCAATATTGTTATTAAAGGGGTCTCATGCATTCACATTATCTCCTTTTAGCACCCAGTTCTTGTTCAGAGCAATCATTTCCAACTATCACTGTCATAGTGGTCCCTTCTCTGCTCTCACTGCACTCCCCCATTATTTGTGAGAATCTTCTAACCTTGAGTGGTCCTTCTGGTTCTCATTTCTATTGTCTCTGGATATGACTACATACTATCTTTTTTTTATAGATCCCAGAAATGAGTGCAATTATTCTATGTTTATCCCTCTCCCTCTGACTCATGTAGCTGAGCATAATACTCTCAATATCCATCCTTCTCTAAGCAAATTTTGATATCACACTTCTTAAAAAATAGTTTTTGCACTATGGTTTACAGTGCTATCACTGATATGATCTCATGCATCTCACTTTATCACCTTTCAGTACTACCACTTTTTCCCTGTTGAACACTTCCCTCCACCATAATTGTTGCCCCTCCCTGCTCTATTCCATCACCAAGTAGCATGCTTCCTATTAAAGACCAGCTTTCATTGTTCTTTGTTACCACTGGATATAGAGCATTTTTAATGTACTTATTGGCCATTTGTATTTCTTCTTTGATGATATTTTTATCTCTTCTCTTCATTTTTGATGGAGTTGAAAGTGAACTTTAAAAATAAAAACTAGGACCCAGCAATTTTACTTCTGGGAATAAAACTAAAACACAATGAAAAAAATCCACCTCACTTCTATGTTCATTTCAGCATTATTCACAGTAGCCAAAATCTGGAAACAACATAAGAACCCAGAACAAAAGACTGGATAAAATGGCTATGGTACACATATAATACAATAACTTCAGCCATAAGAAAAGATGAAGTCATGCAACTTGCTGATAAATGGATGGATCTTAAGACTATCATCCTGATTCAGAAGAAAATGGACAAAAAATATTCTTAATTGTATTAGGATAAAGAAACATAGTAGGAGCCAGAGTCATAACACAGCTAGTAGAGCATTTGCCTTACATGCAGCCAGCCTGGGTTTGATCCATAGCATCTCATATGTACCCCAAGCCTACCAGGAATAATTTCTGAGCCCAGAGCCAGGAGAAATCCCTGAGTGCTGCCAAGTGAGGTTTTTAGGAAATGAAAAGAGGAAATGAGCAGACACTTCTCTGAGGAAAATCAACAGATGGCAGACACATGAACAAATGCTCACCATCACTTATCATTAGGGAAGTTCAAATCAAGATAACAATGAGATATTATTTTACACCCGTAAGGATGGCACATATCAAAAATAATAAGAAAAATCTCTGTTGGCAGGGATATGGTAAGAAAGGAACTCTCATCCTCTGTTGATGGGAATGTTGCCTGGTCCAACCTTTATGGAAAACAGTATGTAGGGTTCTCAATAAACTCAAAACTGAGCAGCTGTACAACCCAACAATCCCTCTCCTGTCCTGGAACTAATGAAACTGCAGCAAATGTTTTCAGTAGAAGATGGAGACTTCTAGTCGCTATACATTCTCTTATCTTCTGCAGACATTTTACAACTCAATTTGTCAACTTGGTTGCATGCTGGCCTCCAGTAAGGTGTTTTGGTAGATGACCCAGGTTATCTACCATAACAAATCATCTCAGTAGAAGTAAAAGTTAAACTGCTTACAATTTGTGCTGCTTCTGTTTATTATACCACAGAGGGTACTGTGATCTGACCTTGGGTGGTGTTTCTTGTCAGTAATTTTCAAATGTGAACACTAACATTTGAAATCACATTAATTATCTGTAACACATGCACAGGGAATTGTATCTCATCCACAAAAATGGTATGAAAAATTAACACTCAAAATACTTTTATAATTTATGTTATCATTCTTCTAAAAAATGTCAGTTATTTGACTATTTTTATTTTTTCCTTAAACTGATTGGCTATCTTGGTTCTAAGCAATCATAAAAACAAATAGTTTGAGGTTCATTTCAAGTTCATTCCTAGTCACACAGATCTTTGACATACTTTCTATATCAGCTTCAAAACTAAGAGGAAGGAAAAATCTGAATGAGTTTAGACTGCCTTTCCAAAATTAAATTCCTAACATCCACAACTAAAATATGTCACTATCAAGCTTAACTGTCAAAATAGAAACACGACTTCTCTGTTTCAAAGCTAGTGACTAGCCAATGTTCTTCCCTTCTGCCCCAATTCTATTTCAAAGTACAGTTATAAATAAATATTATGCTTCCTTCAAAGTACATTAAGAATCTTTGGAGAATTTGCCATTTGAGCATTATGATGCTATCTATTAACATAAATGATGGCAAGTTATTGAGCATTGTCCTTACCGCTGAAAATAGTTAGATAACATCATAGTCATACATCTGAAAATAGTGGAACAGTTCACATTTACTCACTCAATCCTATGACGTAGGTATTATTATACAATTTTACATGCAAGGCTTAGGATTTAGATGGCTTGTTCAAGGTTACTTAGCCAGAGAGGATTAGGGAAAAGATTTGATTTGATGTTTTTTTATTTGGGATTTTTGGTCAGATCCAGTGTTCAGGCTCTTGTGAAAATGGCTCATAAGTCATTTCTGATCATGCTCAAAGGACTACATATGAATTGGAAATGAGACTAGTCGGCTTCAAGCAGCACAAAGGCTTTATCATCTGTTCTATCTCTCTAGCAGAGTTAAGATTTTATTTTTATATATAAAATACTTAAGCACCATGATTACAAACATGATTGTAGTTGGGTTTCAGTCATAAACAGAACATAAACAGAACCCCTTCACCAGTGCAACATTCCCATCACCAATGCCCCCCTCCCTCCTTCCCTACCCTTGCCTGTATTTGAGACAGGCATTCTACTTCTCTCACACATTAAGATTGTCATGATAGTTCTTAGTGTAGTTAGAATTAATATTTTAATGCTATGCTATCTGACCCCAAAATTATTCACATCCATAGTGACTCTCCACACTTTTCAATACTCTCTGAAACTAAACAATTGTAATGTTTCTTATGAGTACATATATGAGGTAATGACTTTACATATCAACCTTCATGAATTATTAGACCCAAGGATTTATTTAAAGACTTGGTTTGAGACTTTGAGTAATTTACATAATGTTTATTCTAGCTAAAGTAGTGTATCTAAATTCATTTAGTTATTTATTCATTGAAAAAAAAGTGGTGTTATGGATGGGTGGGGGGACACACCAGGAGTTGTTAATAAAAATAGGAACTTCTGTTCATAATATTGCTGTTAAAATAAAGCAAAAAGAAACTGCCTCAGGGGTAAGGAAAACTGCATTCAAAATTGATTGTTTGGATTTCATTTTTGTAATCACTGAAGTGATTTGAATTCTCATGTACATATCAAATAGACAAAATTACAGGCCTAACTGACCAACATGATTCAAATTATTTCAACAAGTTATTTAAATAACAAACCTCAATCCTCAAGTTTCCTCTGTATGGTTCCTGGTAGACAAATTTGTTTTAAACTGTCAGCAATGTTTGCTACATGTTTCAACTTAAAGTGAATCAATATTTTAAAATTTCAAAAAGCATTCTCATTGTCCTACAAGAACTCATGTCTTTCCATGAAAGCTGAGATTGTTTGACTACCCAGAGCAAAAAAATGACACAAGGAACCTAAGAACAATGATTACAGAACTAATAGCAGAAGTGATTTTATTAAGCAAAACAGAACAAGAGATTTAAAAGGAAGGATAATAATATAAGGACCATTTTGTTCACATAAAAAGAATCCTAAAAGCTTAATCTTGTGGACAGACCAGTTCATATAAAACAGGGGTCTCAAACTAAATTTACCTGGGGACAGAAGGAGGCAAAGTCGGGGTGATCCTTGAGTGCAAAGTCAGCAGTAAGCCTCGAACATTGGGGGGGGGGGTGTGACCCAAACAACTAAAACAGAACAAAACAAAAAAAGATTCCTCTAGGGCAGGGCCACAAAATGTTGTACGGAGGGCTGCAAACGGCCCACGGGCCGTGAGTTTGAGATCCCTGATATAAAGGGAATATTAAATAAAAAACTTAAAAATTGAGTCAACAAAAGGAAAGAAGGGAGAAATTACATAATTTCTATAAAATAAATGTTGGGATAGAGGGTATAGGAACATTTGTTTATCTGTGAGAAATAACCCATTTCATTCTATTTTCTTTCCCAAATCTAAGAATCAAAAAAAAATCTCAAACATAAATTGTTATTAATTTTTAATTCATAAAGAAAAATTATTTTTCTTATTTTTAATTCATTTTGCAAATAAATTACTCATTTTGCTCCCAAAGTTCTCAAGTCAATTGCACTAGGCATTGTGAAAAATTTGTTAACATGATCCCAACTTCTTAAATCTTATATAAACGAATGAAACTATTTGTAATTTTAAGGTTGATAGTTCATCTCTTAACATAAAGAATACCACACCTTTCCTAACATAAGTCCAAAGCAAACGAAAGGCAAGGTGAAACTACTTTTATTATAAAATGCATTAAATTTAATAGTGTAATCTCACAATTTAGCTCGTATGCAAGGTCAATTTCTAGTCAAAATGGGTTGTATCCGATGTAAATAGATGCTGGATTTGAACTCGGGACATGATGGCACCAGCTCTCTCAAGAGGGTCTTTTTCACTTTGCTTTAAAGAAAAAGTTCAGGTTTAATTTTCTGTGTTTTGTTATAGTTGTTAATCTCTTCTATATTCTTTGTATATTTTTATTATTCTTTAAATGTAATCACTGTAAAATACACAGCTAGTTACAAAGTTGCTGATGACTGAATTTTAGACTTATATTCCAACACTTCCCGCCACCAATGAATGTTCTCTCGTTTTCTTTCCCATCCTCCCCCTGCCTGCCTTCTGTCTGGCAGACATTTTTCTTCTCTCTCTCTCTCTCTCTCTCTCTCTCTCTCTCTCTCTCTCTCTCTCTCTCTCTCTCTCTCTCTCTTCCTTTTAGACATTGTTGTTTATAATATTGGTAATGAAAGCATATCATGCATATCACTTTATCTCCTTTCAGCTCCCAGTTTCAGCTCCCAGTTCTTGTCCAGAGTGAACATTTCCATCTGCCGTTATCATAATGACTCTTTCTCTGCCCTAACTGCACAACTCCCGTCTTTGTGGCAAGCTTCTTATCATAGAACAGTCCTCCTGGTCCTCATTTCTATCATCTTTGGGTATTATTCTTATACTTTTTTTTATATGGCCTGCATGTGAATAGGATAACTCAATGTCTGTCTCTCTCCCTCTGACTCATTTCACTCAGCAAGGTACTTTTCAAGTCTATCCATGACTTCATTCTTTCTAATGAATGAGTAATATTCTATGTGTGCCATAGTTTTTCTATCCATTCATCTGTTCTTGGGCACTTGGGTTGTTTCCATTTTCTGGCTGTTATGAATTGTGCTGCAATAAATATAAGAGTGCACAGAGCTTTTCTGCATGGTGTTTTTGGGTACCTACAGTATATTCCTAGGAGCAATATTGCTAGGTAAAATGGGAGATAAATTTTTAGGTTTGTTCATTTGTTCATTAGTTTTTTGAAGAGTATATGTATTATTTCCAAAAATCTGGGACCAGTCTGCATTGCCATCAGCAGTGTAAGAAAGTCCCCCTTCTTCCCTGTATCAGCGCCAGCAGTGATTGTTCTTACTCTTTTTGATGTGTGCCAGATTCTGTGGTGTAAGATGTTGTTGTTTTTAAATAAACTTTAAAGTGATCTCATCATTAGGATTGTATTTTTGTTTGACCTTCAACTGGTTGAAGTCTTTTAGAAATGCATTACATGTTTTTTCAAGTTTGGTAACTATAAAATAAGAAAAATTCATCTCCAGTCAATATCAAGTGTCAATCAGCAGACACCAGACTGTAAACTGTAGGCAATGGAAGCCATCAAAGATTTTAGTACAAAAGAGCTTTGACAAGAACAATAGAAGCCTTTGTCAACTTTGAGTGGGATAGTTCAGAGTGGCAGAGAGAAACAATAGAAATAGAAGAGACAACAAACTACAAGTAGCAAAATGTATAGTATGGAGAGCATTTTATAGCTATAGAATCAGGGATTATTACTGCCATTTGGCTGGCGTTGAACTATGTACTAAATTTGGTTGAGATAAATAAAACTGAGTGCTCTTCTGTCTTTGGTGTCACACCTAACTTCCTTGTCTTCTCACCCCTTCTTTCACTTTCTAAAGTGCAGAGACAGAGAAAATCCATATAAGCCTTGCCTCCAGAAACCAAAACAAGGTCAAGCAAGTCCCATAAGTGTGGTGAGCTTTCTGGCTAGTCTTTCTCCAGCTCTGAGTTATCTCCCCATTTTATCTATTTTCTTTTCTGGGGATGAGATGATTACCTAGAAGACAGAAAGATGATCATCTATAAGCTACCGCTGTTGCATGCCTTTACCTGCAAGAAAATTTATAACATTCACAGAATATTATTAATTTAAAGATGCAATTTATGAATCCTCTCCAACTCAGTTTAATTCTAGGATAGACACTATACAAAATGCCAAAGCTCCCTTGAACTTGATTTCCTTCAGCTTCCATTTCTTGTTTTTGTTTTTGTTTTCCATTATTTTTAGTATGCAGTAGTTTCTCCTCATATTATTTTCTTTCTTCATTTTCTAGTAACAGCAGGGAAGGAGCTGACTCTTTAGGACTAGAAGCTCAGGTCATCTTTTTGTTTGGAGGACAAGGCAAAGCCAGGAACTACCTAGCCGATTGTGTTTCACACATTTCTATTACTGACCCTTAGCCCTACACTAGGAAGAAGGAGAGATTGAATTTAGCCTCCCTTCTCACTTTTTTGTTTGTTTGTTTGTTTGTTTTGGGTCACACCAGCAGCACTCAGGGGCTACTCCTGGCTCTGTGCTCAAATATTGCTCCTGGCAATCTCTGGGGACCATATGGGATGCCGGGATTCGAACCACTGTCCTTCTGCATGCAAGGCAAATGCCCAGCCTCCATACTATCTCTCTGGACCATTTTCTCATTTATTTTTTATGTTTAAAAAAAAAGTGCTTTCTTTGCAAAGCCACCAACTCCCCATTCTATTCTCATATGTTTTAGAAAGATCTCTACCTCACTGCCTATACTTACCAAAATGATTGCTGTCACTCCTTTCCTAGGAAAAAAAATGTTTTTATTGAGGCCATTGTGCATTACAAGTCCTTCATAGTTGGATTTCAAGCATAGTGACAGTTAATTAGGGTCATTCCCAGCCCCCAGTTTTGATCTCCCTCTACCAAAATTCCCAGCATGAATCCCAAAACTCTGCCTGTCAGTGTAACAGGTACGTTTTTAGTTTAGATTGTGATAGTTTGGGTCTCTGAATTCTATTGTCATTGACTTTGACTTGAGTATTTAGTTCTGACCTTTATTTTCTGAAAAATAATATTTTTTATAAAAGAGATAGTTTGCAGGAGTGTGGCTGAAATTAGCTTGACAACAACTACAAAGCACAAACAAGCACACACCCACAGCCTATGTCCTGTAAACTTCCCCATCCATCAACTCAGCACTGTCCTCGAGGCTGCTCTCTCAAGAAAAGGGTAGGAGTCTGAATTAGTTATCTAGTGCCAAAGCCACCATCTCCTTGACTAGTATCTCTCAGTACATGCTGAGCTCAGAGTGCTCATCTACTTGCTCTTCTCTACAAAGGCACCCCACTCCAGCCTGAGCTTCCCATACAAGCAGAGTTGGATTCTCTCTCATTTGAGACATCTGAAGTTTTTCATGAAATGTCAAGTTAAAAAGATCACTCTTTCTATTTTTCCTGAGTCCTCAGAGTCCAAAAGACTAGTTTTCCTCTTAGCAACTAAGGACTCTTAAATAAGAAAAAAATTATTAGGTGAGTAGAAATCCTTTTTTAAAAAATGGTCCCCGATGCATAAATGATAAGGAAACACATAACCTCCCCAAATTACATAGAAAATATAAGTTGAAATTAGAGGTAGCAGTTAGCCCATTCTATATCCTAAAGTAACAGTAATTTCTGTTCTAATTTAGCATGTTTCAACTAATATACTTTTCCATGATTAGAACAAGTATCCTACGAGGTAAGCACTGTTTTCCCTTGAAAAAATGAAGAGACAGAGGCTTATAAAAGCTATAAACATGTAACAAGTGGGACAGGTCCTGACTTCTGAGACTATGGCTTATGCATGAGAAGCAACTGCTTAAATTGAAGCTTCATAAAATAAAAACCAAAACGAGTAATCAGGACTCAGGTGCCCCTGGTGCTGACACTTGCCTCTAACTAGCAGAGGGAGTGGTTTGGGTTCCCTCTTTCCTTGTCTCTGAAGTGACAGTGTGAGCTGATGCTTTCTTCTGCTGCTCCACCTGGGAGTGTGTTTCCTGCTCCCTGCTTGCGTCCTCCCTGAAGACCAGCAGCTAAATCTAACCTCAGCACAATAGATCTTTAACAACAGGAAGTGCCACTTCAGAGACTCTGAAATGACTCAGAAAATAATTCTCTTCTCCAGAGAGAACCTATAATTCATATGACTGTTATTACCCAGTGGTCAGGGAGGGCTGGCGTAGGGAACATTCACTGCTGTTTGTTCCTCTGCCGTTCCACACCAAAGCACATCTGACAACACTGTAGAATCTGTGTTTAATACTTGTCACCATTTGTTAAAAGGTGGTAGCGAAATGAGAGAAAATATTAATATTTCCTACCTGATCTGTGAAAATCTATTACCAGAACTTGTTAATGCAAGAGAGGGCTGGAATTCTTTACCAATAAAGATTCTTCATTTAATAAAAGTAATTACCAAGATTCTCAAGGTATGTTTACAGTGTATCAGAAATTGAATTTGATGGGAATGTAGATATTAAGTCTGAATGCAGTTCAAACCTAATGTTATCTGATGTCAAAGATGAAATATTCCTTTTGCAAAAGTTTACTGAATATACTGGAACTCGTGTTTGTTGAGCATGTGTAAATGTGTATTGTGTGTGGTCAGATTCCATTGTGAGAACTCTCTACAGAGAGGCTTGATGCTCACTGGTGAAAGAAGTGTAAAGGGGGTAAAAATATGAATTATTCCTGATTCTGTTTAGAAATTCATAGTGGCTGTAAATCTAGTTTTGTTTTAACAATAGACTCTGAGGACTGGTATACAGAATTGGACTTATCTTGAGGAAATGGAGAGTGTGGTGTTGGGCATTGACCCATGAAACCCTATCAGTAACTATATTGTAAACTGTAGTGCTTAAAAGTAAAGCAAAAAAATCTGTCTATCTTTAAAAAATAGAAATTGTCATAACCAGGACTTTTCTTCTATTCTTTAAGTTGTTTAACTCAAAAATGAAGTTTCATTTAAGTCATTTAAATTATTGGTTAGATTTCTTGGTCAGGGTGTTAACAATTAAAGAGAGTTTGACAAGCAAAACCAATATTTCTTTTCAGGGGGGTTGGACCAAACTCAATGGCATTCAGGGGTTACTCCTGGCTCTGCGCCCAGAAATTGCTCCCAGTAGGCTTGGGGAACCATATGGGATGCTGGAGATCAAATCTGGGTTGATGCCAGGCCAGCCACGTGCAAGGCTAAAGCCCAACTGCTCTTCTATCACTCCAACTCCAAAACCAATATTTCTTGAGTAGATATCAACAGCCAGACAATGCCAAAATAATCAATATTTTCTAGGAAGAAATGGGAAATCTTATTACTGCCTGTGGTGTTCCATGTTTGCCCACTAACCAACATTATCAGAAGTATCAATAATATCTCATAGATTGTCCCTTTAAATTTTCACATGCCTTTCCACATGGCATTCCTAATTTAATCATCTGCACACAGGGGAAGTAGGAAAAAATACTATCCTCATTTTGTAGACAAATATTGAGAAACTGAGGTTCAGAGAGAAGAATGTTTACCTTAAAACACTGTTTTGTTTTGTTATGTTTTGTTGGGTTTTGGGTCACACCCAGCTGCGCTCAGGGGTTACTCCTGGCTCTATGCTCAGAAATCAGTCCTGGCATGTTCAGGGGACCATATGGGATTCCAGGGTTTGAACTACCGTCCCTCTGCATGCAAGGCAAATGACCTACCTCCATGCTATCTCTCTAGCCTGGCTTTTTTTTAACATATTAGTGGAAAATTCTGACCTTTCAATACCTTTTCCAGAGATGGTGCATCAATTAGCAAATATTTATTATAATAGGATTACCAGATTATATATGAATCCTTAAAAAAGATGATAACATTGGGACCAGAGTGATGGTACAGCGGTAGAGCATTTGCCTTGCATGCGACTGACCCAGGACAGACCTCAGTTCGATCTCCCGGCATCCTATATGATCCCCTGAGGTTCACAGGGTGTGTCCCAAAAAGCAAAAAATATACATATAATAACATGAGCTATTTCCTCAAGGGTATAATAGCTGTAGAGCCTAGACCATGAAGGACTTGGAGGTCAAAGGATATATTGTTAGAATCATATTGGCACCAACGAAGGCTCACAGAATGAAGAGTTATGCCAAAAAATGATCCACATGCTCTTGTTGTGAGGGTAGGAAGTGAAGGCTAATAAGGTTAGGAAAAGGTCATAATGTTTTAAGGGCCCAGATTTGAAAGCCCATGTTAGAGAAACAGTATATATAAATTCTTTAGAGAAGATGGTTGGTACTGATACTCCAGTATAGGTATTAGGTCCCCAAATTCTCCCTCTCAATATAAGGATGAACCAGAACAATTCTGTCAGCTGCAATATGTTTATCAAGAAAGTTTCTCCAACCCAGTGTTCTAAGTAAGAGGGGAAAAAAAGTATGCAATAAAAATAAAAACCCCAAGCCTCTCTACACAAATATTTAGAGAGAAAAAAAATGCTCCTCTCTCTCAAACTTGAACAATCAAAACTTAAAATGAACTTCTTATGCTACAGACTGGAGGGCAGCAGTTGTGTGTGTGGGGGGGGGGTAGTATGCAATGAATTTGGGAGCATTGGTGGAGGAAGGTGGTAGTGGGATTGGCCCTGATTTACTGTATGTCTGAAACCTAACTCTGAAGGACTTTGTAAATCACAATAGTTTCAATAAAAAAAAATGTTAAAGGAAAAGAAATACTGCTCTCAGTTGATATAACCACCTAATCCAGCCCCGTTGGTGACTGTGGGGAGTGGGGAGTGGGGATCGGGTTAAGTGCTAAGATGGTTACCCTGGCTCAGGCTGGTTTCAGATGCTGCGAGTATCATGAACACTTATTTGGATTGTGTATTTCTCAGCTAGACTAAATAAATGTTGACAATGGATAACTACAAACACATTGAGCAGTTGCAGCTCGCTCAAGACCATTCTATCCTCAACCCTCAGAAAAGGCATTGTGTAGACTACAAAACAATCGAGTCCATGTGAGCTTGTCTTAGCTGTTCCCATGTTGCCTGTGAAAGATATATTGAAGAGCATGCCCTCAAGCACTTTCAGGAAAGCGGTCATTCTATTGCATTTGAAGTGAATGAGATGTATGTTTTCTGTTACCTTTGTGATGATTATGTGCTTAATGATAACACAACTGGAGACCTGAAGTTACTACAAAGTACCATAAGTGCAATCAAAAGTCAGAATTATCACTGCACCAATAGTAATAGAAGAGTTTTACAGTCTGTGGGTACAAGTGATGATTCTTATCTCTTACATGATGGCACCCAGACTCTGCTGCATAATGTAGATTAAATGTATACTGCTCTTTGACAGAGGAAAAGGAGGATACTGATGGGTAAATCTTCTGAATGTGATTTGAACAAGGAAGAAAAAGGCAAGAACAACTTACAGAAAAAAATAGTAGCCAAAAAAAAAAAAAAAGAAGTGACTGAAAGAAAGCAAGAATTGGATTTTCAAGATTAAAGCTGAATTGGAAAGTGTGTCTCCAAGAAATAGTCTGTGTTTGCAAGGCTTAGCTCAGTCTATCACATCAAAATAATAATAATTCCTATTTAAGAGCTACAACAAAGTTCAGCATCACCAGCAAAAGAGATTGTATCTACCTCAGCAGATGTAAGATTAAACAACAGCCACCTCAGTAAATCGTAACTCCTTGTGTAACCAGATTGAGAAATCTAGGAAATACTTGTTAATTCTCTTCAACTTCAAGTGTTGAGTCATTTACTTATTTTTTGGCAACGTTTTTCTAAAACTTAATCTTAACCAAGGGCTGGCTATGACAGCTATTACTAAAATGAGAACATCTTACAAGCACCCACAGATCACAGTATATCAAGCAGATGAATACCAAGATACCAGCTCTATGCACTCCCAATATCCAAGTTTATCATTAGAACTAAGTGATGGAACATCAAAGAATAGAAAGATGGAAAGTATTCAACCAAGGCAGCCAAGTTCACAGATCATTTCTATCTCTTGTGAACTGCATACTTTGTTCCAAGACATGTGGTCTGGAAAATTGGCCTTAGTTTTACTATTTGCTATACTTCACTCAATATAGAGACTAATTCCTGCATTTTTTTTGGTTATGCCCTGTAAGATGCTCATGAATTTATTTGTGAACTTTTGGATAAAATGCAATATAAACTAGAGACAACAGTACCAAATTACCAACTCTTATCCCCAACTTCTCAAAGAAAAATGATCAAGCAGGTTCTGAATATTGTGAATAATATTTTTCATGGACAACTTTTAGTCTGGTTACATGTCTTGCATGTAACAACAAATCAAATACTATAGAACCTTTTTAGGACTTGTCACTGAAGTTTCCAGAAAAGTATCAGTGCAGTAAAAAAAAGTTGCTTCTCAGCCATGTCTAGTTATGGAAATGCTGGCTAAATTCACAGAAACAGAAGCTTTAGAAGGAAAAGTTTATGTATATGATAGTGTAACTTAAAGCATAGGAGGTTTCTTTCAAAACCAGTGTATTTCATAGAAGTCCAAAAACAGCTTATGATATGCCAGGTTCTCAGACTATATCTCAAATGGTTCAGGTGGTAAGGATATAATAACCAAGAGAAAATTGGTATTCATGTTGGCTTTTTTGTTTGTTTGTTTGTTTGTTTTTGGGTCACACCCAGCAGTGCTCAGGGGTTACTCCTGGCTCCATGCTCAGAAATTGCTTCTGGCAGGCATGGGGGACCATATGGGGCACCGGGATTCAAACTGATGACCTTTTGCATGAAAGACAAATGCCTTACCTCCATGCTATCTCCTGGGCCCCTCATGTTAGCTTTGAAGAAATCTTAAATATGGAGCCTTATTGCTATAGGGAATTTTTAAAATCTCTCAGACCAGAATGCTTTCTCTATGACTTTTTACAGTAGTAATGCATCCTGGGAAAGGATTTGGATACTGCTTACTGCAGTAATTCTGAAAGAAGGTTCTTGTTACACTGTTAAGCATGTTTAATATGGATGAAGTATGCAAGCCCCAAGTCTATATCTTTTATAAGCAGCGAGTTACTGAGAATGGATATTCTAAACTCTTGCCTCCAGAACTTCTCTCTGCTAGCCAGCCTTTCATTGAAGAAGCTGATAATTCTAATGAATTCCTTAGTTGATCCAAAGACAGTGGGGCTGAATTTGGTCTAGATAAAGCAGTGATACCACAGATTTTTCTAGCAAATTTTATTCTAAGGCTACAAATGTACAGTATAGTTTACATACAAATTCGTTTTAATTCTAGATCTCTTAAAGTTTTTATTAAATATATGCATGTAAGTTGTTACCTCAACTGTCACACAATTATAATTCATCAAAGATTTAAATGGTCAAGAAACTGAAGTCTATCCTATTGAATTTCAAGGAGTTTTTCTTAGGTGCTAAAACTTATATGAGAATTTTAGTCACACACATCACAAAGAATAAGAACAATCAGTGTTGGCATGGATCTGAGGAGAAAGGAACTCTCATTCACTGCTGGTGAGAATGTGTTCTAGTCCAGCCTTTATGTCAAACAATATGGAGATTCCTCAGAAACACTGGAAATTGAGTTTCAATATGATCCAGCCATACCACTCCTAGGGATATGCCTTAGAACACAAAAACACAATGCAAAAGTGCCTTCTGCACACCTATATTCATTGCAACACTATTTACAATAGCGAGAATCTGGAAACAACCCTGATGCCCAACAACAGATGAGTGGCTAAAGAACTGGTAGTACATATACACAATGGAATACTATGCAGCTGTCAGGAAAAATGATGTCATGAAATTTTTCCTAAACATGGATGAACATGGAAACTATTATGTTAAGTGAAATAAGTCAGAAGAAGAAAGAATAGTCTCACTAAAATATGGGATTAAAGAAGAATAAAGGGGCCTGGGAGATAGCATGGAGGTAAGGCGTTTGCCTTTCATGCAAAAGGTCATCGGTTCAAAACCCGGTGTCCCATATGGTCCCCTGTGCCTGCCAGGAGCAATTTCTGAGCATGGAGCCAGGAGTAACCCCTGAGCACTGCCAGATGTGACCCCCCCCCCAAAAAAAAATAAGGAAAAAAAATAAATTAAAAAAAAAGAAGAGTAAAAGACAGTATTGTAATAATACCCGAAGATAATAGAGAAGAGGCTAAAAAGGTCCAGTCCCAGCATATGAAACTTCCCATAAAGAGTGGTGAGTGCATTTAGAGAAATAGCTACACTGACAACTATCATGACAATGATAGTGAGTGAGAAAAATAGAATACCTGTCTCAAATACTGGCAGGGAGTAGGGGAGGAGAGAATGGGGGATATTGGTGGTGGGAATATTGCACTGGTGAAGGGTGGTGTTCTTTTTAATAACTTAAACCGAAATACAAATATATTTGTAATAATGATAGTTAAATGAGGATATTAATTTAAAAAATAAAAAGAATAAAATGATACTTTTCTCTTCACTCCTATGTATTTCCATAAAGTTTTGGTTAACATTAAAAACATTAGACCACCTTTAAAAAAAAGAATTTTAGTCAATATTTTAAAAAGCAGTTCTTGAAGCTCTATTGTTTTTAATGGAAAAAATACTTATTTCAGTACTTATTTCAATGTAAAAATGTATGAGAAAAAAATTAAGAGATTTAGCCCTTAACAATTTTATTCCTTGAAATGAAAACCTGTAGAGAGGACTGTGTGGGTGGAGAAGTTACAAGAACTCTTGGTACTTGGTTTTGTTGTGAACCTAAAACTAAAATGAATAAACTTAAGTTTTCTATTTGTAAAAAAAAAAAAAAATAGATAAACTGCTCTCAGAGGAAGACCAACTCACCATCTTGCCAAAGGCATGACAGCCGCACCCACCACCCCAATTACTGCTTTGCCTATGACCCAACCTCACCACTCAATCATGGTTCTATGCAGAGAAATACTGGTATTTGGGCTAACAGCACCAGGACTTTTTTGGAATGAGTACCGACACCCTACCCTGTCTTCTCATATTTCCCAAAGGTGTGACAGCTGTAACCAGGCCTCACAGTATTGGTCACAGTTCTTGAAATTCCTGGACCCTGTGGCTATATGTATGCTGCTGCAAACCTCGAGATTTTTTTAATACTTTCATCCCAGTAGAATCACAACATTTAGATGGCAACATGTATTTCTCTTTATTTTATTTTACTTTATTATTGTTTATTAATATCTTTATGTAAGCACCATTATTACAAACATGTTTTTAATTGAGTTTCAGTCATAAAAAGTACTTCCCCCTTGGGAATGCCCCTCATTCATTGTCACTATGTGCCTTAAAAATTTCTGGGAAACAATTGTAATTCACTTTGACAGCAATAAAAACTAAAAAAAAAAAGAAAAGAAAGAAAAAAAAAGAAACAATTCCTGTCAGACTCCAAGGACCATAAGGGATTCTGGAAATTGAACCCGGGTCAGCCGCATCCACTCTACCCACTGTGCTATCACTCCAGCCACTAGGCACAGTGTTTTACAAAACTTGTAAGGGCCTGGTTTCATGCATACATTGAACATGAACTGTATAATAACAGGAACAAGGAACAAGGAACAGATGGGGCTTTCAGTTCTAGGACCTGATAATTAGCCACCAAGCGAAGAGATCCCCAACATGCCTAGCTCATGTAACCTGTTGAAGAATATCATGAAATTTTGCATACCTAGATCTTGTTCCTGTGAAAAAATGATGATAAGGCCTTGTCCTAGCTCTAGCTGATTATTATGATTATGTGAGTAGAAAAGTATGAAGCCACTGACATTGAGGAAACATGGACAGAAGAAAGTCATCTGACTGGGATCATCAATATGCCTTCTTAGCCCTGACAAAACCATAATTAATAGAAGAAGCCACAGACATAAGAAAGGGGAAACAGCCAAGAATGCTACTGCAGAGAGGAATGGAAAGCAGGATCTGAGGGCAGATGGCACAACATGGACACAGTGGCCTTGAGTCCTGCAGAAGATGCCAGAAGGCCTTAAAAAAAAAAAACAGAGAAGAGACCCTCTGCAATCACTCAAAGAATCAGAATTCCAGGGGAAAAAATGCCCCTTGATTCTTGCAATCTAATGTCCAATGTTTGTCCTTGTCTACTTCTATGATTATCCAGTACCCCCTCCCACCCGAAGTATAACACCTACAGTTGTGTCTCCAGGTTGTTAAGTCAATCATTTTGCCAAGATAAAGAATAGAACTGAATAAAGAAACTTGGGAGTGGCCTTGAAAAGAAGCAAAGGCCAACCCAAGCTTCCTTTGCTTCTTCTTATTAGACTAAAATCACTGTAGCATTTATATCACTTCCAGGTATTTGGGCAGAAACAGCTTCCGAACCTGCTCCACAGTTCTCTCACTACAGAACTTTGACCTTGGTGCTTCCATTTATACAGTGTGGGCAGTGAATTCCATGCCTGGACATTTTCAAAGTCAATACAGTGCAAATCACCCCCACCTTAAGAGTGCAACCTTCCCACCACCAGTGCCTCCCATCTCCCTCAACCCCCATCCCTTGCCTGTATTCGAGACAGGCATTTTATTTCACTTACACACTACCATTGTCGTGATAGTTGGTGTAATGTTGGTGTAGTGTGGGGCCCAGGAGATAGCATGGAGGTAAGGCGTTTGCCTTTCATGCAAAAGGTCATCAGTCCGAATCCCGGTGCCCCATATGGTTCCCCGTGCCTGCCAGGAGCAATTTCTGAGCATGGAGCCAGGAGTAACCCCTGAGCACTGCTGGGTGTGACCCAAAAACCCAAAAAAAAAAATGTTGGTGTAGTGATTTCTCTAACTGCACTCACTAATCTTTGTGGTAAGCTTCATGTTATAGTCCTTTCAAATCTCATCTCTATGTATTATTGCCATACTTCTATTTTTTACTTTTCTTAAATCCCACAGATAAGTGAGACTATTCTTGTGTCTATCTTTCTCCCTCTGACTCATTTTACTCAGCATAATAGTTTCCATGTCAATCTATGAATAGAAATTTTTCATGACTTCATTTTTCCTAACAGCTGCATAGTATTTCATTGCATATATGTTCATCATTTCTTTAGCCATTCATCTGTTGTCAGGCATCTGAGTTGTTTTCACATTCTGGCTATTATAAATAGTTCAGAGGGCATTTTTGTTTTGTTTTGTTTTTTGATATGACATACGTTTTATTTATTTTTTTCTTTTTCATAAATAATTTTTATTTTGACTAAAGTGGATCACAAATATTTCACAGTAATATTTTAGGCACATAGTGACATTGAACAGAGGGCATTTTTGTATTGTGTTTCTTTGTTCTAAGGGTATATCCCTAGGAGTGATATAGCTGGTTCGCTTGGCAACATGTATTTCAAACCGCCTAATGTTCAGAAACAAAGAAATAACATTAAGTCTGACAATGACTTAATGACCTCACTGCAAGATACAGTAATTTTCATAGATTTTCTTGTTGCTGTACTCTTTTTATTCTTTGCTCTGACTTTCTTTCATCCTTTCTTCTTTTCTTTTTTTTAAATAGCATCACTCTCACTTTTCTGAAAACAAATGTATTATGATCAACTGTGTAACACACGGTCTTTAATAAAGTAATATGCATAAAAATAGAAAGAAAAAGAAAGAAATAGAGAGAGAAAGAAAGAGAGAAAGGAAGGAAGGAAGGAAGAAAGGAAGGAAGGAAGGAAGGAAGGAAAAAAGGAAGGAAGGAAGAGAGAGAAAGAGAAAGAAAGAAGAAAGAAAGAAAGAAAGAAAGAAAGAAAGAAAGAAAGAAAGAAAGAAAGAAAGAAAGAAAGAAAGAAAGAAAGAAAGAAAGAAAGAAAGAAAGAAAGAAAGAAAGAAAGAAAGAAAGAAAGAACGAGAAAGGAAGGAAGGAAGGAAGAAAGGAAGGAATACACCCTCCATAAGTTTGACTGAATAAAAAGCAATTTTTTAACTAGTATCCCAAGTACTTGAGATAATAAAAATTGTTTTTGGTTTACAATGCTATTAATAGTAGAGATCCTATGTTGCATCACTGGTCCTGATCTCTCTGCTCTCAGAACATTGCAGGCTTGTTTATAGAGAAAAGGATCCTCTGGTTCCCCATCAACCCTCCTCTTCCAAAACTGCACAGATGCATGAATAAATTTCAATTTACCTCAATTATCTCCAGGAAGTTTAGAGGTAACACTTTTGTCTCTTAGAAAATTTACATCTCATACTCAAGTAAACAAACCAAGGAATTAGCTGGCAATATTTTATCATACTTAAATAACCTCACATGTTTAGAAATATATCCTTTAAAGCAGATATACTTCTAGCCACCTTTAATTTAGACAATCAATTCAATAGATAACTTTCTTAAACCACCTGAAACCCCAGCATTACAAACCACTAAATGTAAAGAGCAATGGTGAAACTAAAAAAGATAACTGCAATTGGGGGTATGACGAGAACCCCTGGCAAATTTCCAAGTCTATCAAAACACCTGAGCCTTATAAATGAGAATTTAAAATCAACAATTAATGTTTTAGTAACATAAATCATGGAAGCACTAGCCTGTGAAATTAAACAATCTATCTAGATGAAAAATTCAACCAACTCAAGTAAGAACTCTTCCAGAAGATGATAAAATCCAAAATAAACAAAACTAAAGGAACTAAAAAAACAAGTTAGCATGTTGAGTGTGATATCAGCAACCAACTCCTCCAAACCTAAAGTATGTTAGAGAGAAGTTATTGAGTGAATTATGGTGGACTCCATATAAAATATCAGAATTCAGATGAACTGCTAATATGAGAAATAGCACTAGTTCTCAGAGCCTTTTCGTATTTTTTAAATTAGGAACTTTCTGGTAGTGCTTTATATAGATAAATGACATACATGTTTTTGTGTGTATTCTGCCATGTACTGTCCCAAATAAATAGTGAAATTGGGGGGCTGAGTAATGATACGGATATTGCATTTTCCTTGTACACAGTCAACTGGGTTCAATTCCTGGTTCCCCATATTATCTTCTAAGCCTTGCAGGGGAGAAACTCTGATACGTACAGAAGTAGGAGTAAGTCCTGATCATGATAGGGTGTGACCCCAAAGCCAAAAATATTTTAAATAATAAAATAAGTAAGCAGTGAACTTTGCTTTTTATATGGCTCAGGTACTTTAAATGTAGGGCTAAAAGAAAACATTGGATTCATTTAATATGATTTTTCTTTCTTTTTTTTTCTTTTTTCTTTTGGTTTTTGGGTCACACCTGGCAGGACTCAGAGGTTACTCCTGACTCTATGCTCAGAAATTGCTCCTGGCAGGCTCGGGAGATCATAAGGGATGACAAGATTTGAAACACTATCCTTCTGCATGCAAGGCAAACACCTTACCTCCATGCTATCTCTCTAGCCCCTAATATGATTTTTCGTTGGAAACTATAAACACTGTCCAACGGTGTTCAGAACTTTCTTGCTATTAAAAATTTTTTACAGATTTTGGGCCACCTTCTTCTCTTGCTATCTTTCTTCATGAACTAAACACTTGGTTCATGATGTACAGATTTTAAAGAGATTTGTAGAAATAAAACACTGGTCTTTATCAGAGAAAATATTCATATCCTAGTTTTGTAATTTCTTTTGGTTTTAAAATAAGGGAGCTGTAACAAGAATTTTTTGAAAGACAGATAGCCAAAGAAAATCCATTCTAAGTAGCTCCATTCTCTTTCCCCTATTTTTTGTGGGGGATAAATTACTCTCTAACAAATGAACTACTTAAAATACTATCACAACTAAGTTCTCTTTATTCCTATATAGTTGACATGTATTAAATTATTACATTTTATTAATTTAGGCATATTAAATAATGTTTAATATAAGAACATGCTGCAAAATGATCTCTGTAAGTCTAGATAACATGTCATCAACAAAATAGTTACAATGTTTTCCCCAATAATGTAAACTTTTAAGATATACTCTCCTAGCCTGTTGAAGATTCCATGACATTATGCTTCAAGGCTGGGGAAACCCTATATCTCTTAGGCCAAGGAAATTTCCTTTCTAGTCTCCCCAATACTTACTGTGCCTATGAAAAACAAAAACTTACCACACCAGTCCCCCTTCCTTTTTTTAATTTTTGTTTTGTTTTGTATTTTTCTTTTTATCTTTATTTCCCTCTCCTTTTAAATTTATATTTATAGCTTCTAGACAGAGGATTTTCCATACTTTATTTTTGTTTTTATTTTCAACATAACCATAGAACTTGAATTATCATGTTTTTCCTCATAAATTCAGGGGGGAAATGTGGATTCGTCTCACAAACATTGAGTGGAAATAAAAAAATGATCAGACCTAAATATCCAACTCAAAGTCAATGACAATAGAATCAAGAGACCCAAACCACAACACGCTATACACAAAAGAAACCTATTACACCAGCAATCCAGGGAACTAAGGGTGGATGGATGCATGTTAGGAACAGGGGCATAGGGTGGTCAACATTGGTGGTGGAAATTGCCCCAATTCACTGTCATTATGTAACTTAAATGTAACTGTGAAAGACTTGTAATTCACATTGATCTCAATAAAAACTATTTAAAAAATATTTACTCTCCTATTTCAGATATCCAATACAGTGTTATAGCCTAGGATTACCATGTTATTCATTACACTACAAGAGGGAGAGGAAAAACTCCTCAGAAAGTCTACAACGAAGAGGTTGGGAAAAACACACCAGCAGTGTGCAGGGCTTACTCCTGACTCTTCTCATTGATGACTCCTGGGGGGGGGGGGGGGGGGGGGGACTATATGCAGTGCTGGGGATGAACCAGCAAGGCAAACACCTTATACTATCTCTTCAGCCTTAAACTTTATGCTATTTCTGCAGACTCAGGAAATCTATATTGTTCGGCAATATTTGCATCCTCTAATTTGGATACTAAACAGCAAAGGTTTACAGGTAAATGTTTCCTCTAAAGTTTTAGAACTTTGTTAGAAGGACTGCAATATATGTAAATATCTTTGACCTCAGTATCAAGTGAACTAAAAGATCTATTCAATGTATGTATAAAACAAAGGATTAATGTAATCAAATGGATCTTAATTTTTACATATGTAAAAGAAGAAAACAACCAGCATAATAAAATAAACACTTGTTCAGAATAAGCAATCCCTCCAAATAAAAAAATCCACTTATGAAAACACACAAAAAGGGCCTGTTCAATTTCATGACTACTAAGAAAAATACAAATTCAATCTACTGAGGTTATTTCAAACTGTCATTTGAGTAAGCAAACACTCTGGGCCCAAGTATATTGAGGAGAAGAAAAGAAACAGAATGGAGAGGGGAAAAGACAGATGTGAAATAAAGGGGAATAGGGAGACAAAGGGGATTCAGTTATAATGGTGGTATCAAAAAAAGTCAGAACTAAATATCATAATCATGGAGTCAACAACTGAAATTCTGAAACCCATATTTTAACAACCAAACTTAAGAAGATGCCCACTAAAATGGCAGGTTGGTAGGGGAGCTATGGGATGGACTCTGGGAAAACTGGTGGTGGGAGGTTAGAACTGATGGTGTAATTGGTGCTGAATATCTAAAACTCAACTATGAATGACTGTGTAAATCACAATGTTTTAAGAAAAAAATTAATCCAAAAGGAAGAAATTCTAATTACATTAGGTATTGGTAAGGCTGTCAGGAAACTAGAAGTCTCAAACATTTCTGATGGAAATATAAATCTCTGCAATCATTTTGAGTAGCCATTTGGCAAAATCTGGTGAAACAAGGATTTACCCATCTTATAACAAACGTGTAAGAAGTCAAACCTTGCAATGACTGTCACTGAGACCTTGTTTGCATTATAGATAAAAAAAGAATAACTAGCAAAATCCCCATCATTAAGAGACTGAGTGAATACACTGATATGTGTATTCAGATAGGGAGATAGGTTGTTAACATCAGTTTTCTAGACAGAAAATAGTCTCACAAGTGAAAATTTTACTAAAAAACTACCAATTATAAATGTTTTGTAAACATTACACTAGCTACTAGATAGTAGTTATCTAGTATAAAGCTACTAGATTCCAATTGTAAACACTTTATAAACAAAGTAGTCATCTCTTTGCTACAATGTGTGATTAAATGGTTCTAAGCATCCATGAGAATACTGTAATGTATGGCATCGTCTACAGCTAACAACAATAGGATAGAAGGCAGCTGTATGAAGAGAGAGGAGACATCATAGAGGAGTTATTTTATCTCTCTGGAGTCTTTTGTTTATTTCCAGAGACCTAAAGAGAACCTTGGAAAAAATTATTTAACAGATTTAATATCTATATTTTTGCATGTATATAAAATATTTTATAATTTTTTGTTTGGATTTGGGGAAAGGGTTATGTCCAGTGGTACTCGGGGATTAGTCCTGGCTCTTTATTACCGTAGATCACTACTGAGGAGCTCTGTGGACCATAAGGAGTGTCAGAAATTGAATCTTAATCCCCCACATGCAAAGTAATCACTCTATCCACTGTACTATAACTCTGGGCTCCTAAATATTTTATGTTTTGTAAAATTTGCTTCTATACACATATCTATCTGAAATATCTCACAAGATAAAATTTTCCCAATTAAAAAGTTAATAGTATTCTCTATATTGCTTTATATACTTTGGTATCCAAGACTATTTTGAATTTTCAATTGTTAATAATTTTCTAACTATTACGCCTATGCTTTTGTGTGTATCCAAAGTTATTCATCAGCTAATTGTTTAAGTATTTTTGTTTGGGAGGAGAACCACAACTCTGTAAGAGTCAAAAAATGGTCGTGGTAAGGTCTGTGAATGCCTTACAATAGGTAAGAGAGATAGGTGAGTGCTGGAGGTCACTGTCCCATGGGGAAAGAAGAGCATCAAGTATACCCCTGTCTGAGTTAGTCACAGTTTGACCATTCATCTAGTCAGTTCTATTCATACTGACTTCTTCAGATCAAGAATCCATCTGCATGATTCACAAATGTTTTTACTCTTAGTAGGAGGAAGTTCTTTCTGGATGTTCCTGCCAATTCCAATGAGTGCTTCAGTCAGGTCAGATAAGTGGTAAAGACTAAATTGGTCCTTCTCACCTCTGGAATGGCAGTGAACAAATAGGCGTTTAGACTGTTAATTACACATTGTGTGAAACTGAATCCTTCTGACAGCCAAGTACAATATATATATATATATATATATATATATATATATATATATATATATATATATATATATATATATATATATATAACAAAATTCAAGACAGAAAGAAGGAGAGAGAGAAAATTGTCTGTTAACTTAAAACAATTTGCTTGTTTTCAGCCCAGGTCATAGAAATTAGTGATTTTTTAATCCGTCATTTAATTAGAACATGGATTAATCAATGTCCCTTTCTTGAATAATGCAATCTAATGAGTATTCAGGGATAAAAAATAAATGTCAGAAAAAGAAAGGAACAAAAAAAATTAGTATTTTAGTGCTACAATTTTTAGATAGAAATAATTTGCATAGTCATGTTAAGGTGATAAATTGTAGGTTGAAAAATCTTTCCTTCTTTATAAAATTTCTATAATGAGAACTAATTAGCACTTTTATGATAGCAAAAATTTTAAGAAAAAGGTGTAATGTTGTGCTTCTGAAATTAATTAGTCCTATTTATTAAGAGAAACTTATCTTTCCTGGTATCTAGAGACTTAACAATTGCTTAAGTAAACTATTTTAATTTAATAACAACACACCTCTTTCAAAAAATAAAGAAATTTTCCTTTCCCTAATATTTAAAAGTCTAAATTTTATCTGAATAAGTCCTATGTCAATATTACTACTGGACATTGGTGAGAAAATATTAATTAACATGAGGCAAAGCTTTAAAGAAACATTATTGTTTGTGGGCTTTGTAACACTGATTTTATGCTGTTGACCTCCTATTTTAATCTCCCAAAACACTCAACCAGGTGTTTGCTAGTTCAGATCCTTTATTTGAGCAGGGCCCCACACAGAGGGAACTATTTATACCAGGATGAAGCACTATTATAACAAGAAGGAATTGCAACCCTTTTTCTATACAAGAAGAAACTTAAACAAACCATTCTTGTACTGTAACCTTGTACTTATAGTCAGTGAAAAAGTTCAGTTACTGAAATCCACCTTTGTAATTCTGTATTCAGAATGTCATTATAGGAAAAATATTTTATATAACTCTACAATTTCATACAAAGTGGGAGTGTTTCTCATTGGAATTTCAGCTACACCACCTCAGTACTGAGCTACTCACATCTACCAAAGTGTTTTGAAAAGAAAATTGGCTATTTTCTCAAATATATGTGTACAAACTACAGCAATTTAAGAGTAGAATTGAGATTTACAATTTGAGAATTGTAACTTTAAAACAGAATTCAAGTTGTGAATCCCTCTCGCCCACCTTTGTATTTTTTAAACTGAAATTTAGAAATTTTTGTATTTTCACTCACCTTTGTATTTTCTTTTTTTAATGTCTATAGGCATTTTATTCTTATTTTATTATGAGAACAAAGATGCAAAGAAAGAGGACAAGGTAAAGTTACAGTGGAAGGACAATCACCCATAAACAGAATTCTCAGAAGTTCCCTTGCTGATAGTTCGCTCCACGGCCGTGCTTTTTGGGTGGGGGACCTGGAGAGGTTCCTTGTTGTTCGGAGCCGGTTCGGTAGAGAAGAAGCAGGAAAGAAGCTGAGCGACTGACTGGTCTTCTTTTTAAAGTCTCTGGGTGCCCAATCGCCTGGCTCGATTGGCCCCACGTGGGCCAGGTGGGGCCATCTTACCGAGTGCAAGGACCTGGAGGTTTCTTATTAGGAGCCGGCTTGGTAGAGAAGAAGCAGGAAAGAGCCACCTTTGTATTTTCTAAACAGCAATATTGCCTATGCTGAAATGTTATCATAACATCTATACTCTTCATCACAGAACAGGGGAACGTATAAGACACCTAAGAGATACCCTATAGTTCATACTTTTCTTGTTTTCAATGTATAGTTTCAACTATTTTCCACTTGACCATCAGATCAGTTTTCCCAGTCAATAGAGTGACTCTCGTCCTCCTCTTTTGATATAAAGACCTAAATATTCCCCATAATTACAAAGCCATTAAGAAGAAGAAGAAGAAGAAGAAGAAGAAGAAGAAGAAGAAGAAGAAGAAGAAGAAGAAGAAGAAGAAGAAGAAGAGAAGGAGGAGGAGGGGAGGAGGAGGGGGAGAAGGAGAGGGAGAGGAAGAGGAAGAGGAAGAAGAAGAAGAAGAGAAGAAGAGGAGGAGGACAAAGAAGAAGAAGAAGAAGAAGAAGAAGAAGAAGAAGAAGAGGAGGAGGAGGAGGACGAAGAAGAAGAAAAAGAGGAGGAGGGGGAGGAGGAGGGGAGAAGGAGAGGAAGAGGAAGAAGAAGAAGAAGAAGAAGAGGACGAAGAAGAAGAGGAGAAGGAGGACGAAGAAGAAGAAGAAGAAGAAGAAGAAGAAGAAGAAGAAGAAGAAGAAGAAGAAGAAGAAGAAGAAGAGGAGGAGGACGAAGAAGAAGAAGAAGAAGAAGAAGAAGAAGAAGAAGAAGAAGAAGAAGAAGAAGAAGAAGAAGAAGAGGAGGAGGACGAAGAAGAAGAAGAAGAAGAAGAAGAAGAAGAAGAAGAAGAAGAAGAAGAAGAAGAAGAAGAAGAAGAAGAAGAAGAAGAAGAAGAAGAAGAAGAAGAAGAAGAAGAAGAAAAGATGATGATCTAGCGGCCGGAGAGGTGACGCTAGAGGTAAGGTGTCTGCCTTGCAAGCGCTAGCCAAGGAAGGACCGCGGTTCGAGCTCCCCACATCCCATATGGTTCCCCCAAGCCAGGGACAATTTCTGAGCGCTTAGCCAGGAGTAACCCCTGAGCGTCAAATAGGTGTGGGCCAAAAAATATCTAGAATGCTTTTAAATCCAAAGTACAAAATCATATCTATTAATTCTTGCTCTTTATTTTCTTTCTTTTTATTTATTTGAAGAACTATAATTTGCAAAGCTATTGATAGTTGAGATTAGGTATATAATATTTCAACCAATTCCAATACCAGTGTCAATTCCCATCATCAGTGTTTTTACACTCGATCATCCTCCACTCTCCTCACCCACCCACTCCAATTCCCTGCCTCTGAGCTTGAAAGACACAATACAAAGTTTAGTCATTGTGCGCTTTTCATCTTCCTTCCCACATTTATTTTATTTTGCTCTCTATCCTCTTCCCTAAATTCTGGGGACAAGGGTGATCTACGCATCCCTCCTTTACTACATTTCTTCATCCAAGAATTCTGCATTCCACAGATAAGTGAGATCATCCTATGTTTGTCTTTCTTCTTTTGGCTTACTTCATTCAACATAACTTCCATTTCCAACTAGGTCGCAACAAATTGCTCTACTACATAATTACTACCCTAACCCTAACTAACTGCATAGTGTCAATGTGCCATATCATCATAATCAGTACATTTGTTATTGGACTCTTAAGTTGATTCATAACTTAGTTATTATACTAAGTGCATCAGTGAATAGTGGTGTGCATATGTTCTTTTCGATGAATATTAAGTCCTGGGGGTAGATACACAAGACTGGAATTGCTGGGTCCTATGGCAGGTCAATTCTAAGTTGACAGAGAATATTCTTACTAAAGTTGAACCAGACAACATTACCACCAGAAGTAGATGGAAGTTCCTTTTTCAACACATTCCTGCCAGTATGGATTTTCCTATATTTTTGATATTTGCCATTCTCACAAGAGTGAGATGATAGTTCATTGTTTTCTAGATTTGGGTTTCCCTAATAATATAAGTATGGCTGAGTACTTTTATATATGCCAATTGGAGGTCCATTTGTCTGAAAAGGGTTTGTTCATTTCCTCTTCCCATTTTTGACAGCATGTTTTAACTTTTTCTTGTTGATCTTTGATAGTACTTTATATATCCTGGATTTCAAGCCTTTATTTGATATGTTAAATGCAAATATTTTTCATCCCATTCAGTTAGGTGTCTTCTAGTTTTATTCCTTGTTTCTTTGTCATACAGAAATTCTTGAGCTTGATGTAGTCCCAATTGTTTGTTTTTTTTCTATTTTGTTGACTTTGCCAGTGGTATCAGATCATTGAAGATTCTTTTGAGGTCCAAATCTTGGAGCATTCTGTCTATATTTTCTTTAGTGTACTTTATATATATATACATATATAGTCATATATCTAGGTCATTAACCCACTTTTAGCTGATTTTTGTGAGATTTGAGATATGGATTGAGATTTTATTTTTACACATAGTTACTCAATTTTCCTAGTATCATTTGTTGAGAAGGCTATTTCTTTTTTTGGAGGGGGGGTCACACCCAGCAGTGCTCAGGGGTTACTCCTGGATCCATGCTCAGAAATTGCTCCTGGCAGGCACGGGGGACCATATGGGGCACCGGGATTCGAACAGATGACCTTTTGCATGAAAGGCAAACGCCTTATCTCCATGCTATCTCCTGGGCCCCGAGAAGGCTATTTCTACTCCATTTAATGTTCTCAGCTCCTTTATCAAAAATTAACTGTCCATCTATATTGTATTTTGTCCTTGAGTATTGGATTCTGACATTGATCAAAGAGACAAACTTTATTCTAGGGAGTAGTCACCCACAATTAAGGGCAAGAGGGCAGAATCTTACTCTGCATTTTTTAAAAACTTCCATGTAGTATTTCCTTTTATCCTTGAAATAATAATTTTATATACAAATACAATTATTATGCACTAATACATGCACACACATTGTATAAACAGATATGGAGAATTCAAGCCATAGGTCACATAACTTGTTAGGGACAGTTGACAGATGTCCCAGAATGTCAGCTTTCCATTCTAATCCCTTCTTGGCTGATGCTGTTTTCTTCTCATGCACATGTTCCTATCTAGTGACCATGACTCTACAATAGCTCAAAACACTTTTAAGAGATCCCTGTATTCATCCCCAGCATTTGGTATAAAATTTGTCAGAACATAAGTGTTTGTATGAATTTGAAATGGCATTGAGTTTGTCTAGGTAACTAAATTAGGCAACACCAAAATTTGGCAACTGATCTTAAAATCTATGTGAATTTTTCTAATTCAGCAATAGTGAAAGTGAAAACTGATAGAAATCTTCTCTTTAAGCTATTTTAAATAAGAATGGTAATTTATGAGTATTTTTACATTTAAAAAACTAAAATAACATGCATTATGTTTATAACTGTCAAGTTTGCATTGTTAAAAGTCACTGTGTATATAAATTATGCTGAGTTGACTACTATAAGTTCAATTTCATTTGCCACCATAAAATTATCACTTTTATCTGATTACCATCCCACTTCATTCTTCCCTTCTAGCAACACTCATTAATCTTACAGTATAATAGTTTAGTCTATATTTAGTGAATTTACTTGTTTCACTTCTTTGTACACACATATGAGTGAAATCATGTGTTATCTGTCATTCTCTGATTTATTGCACTAAACATAGTACGCATAATGTCCTCATGAATCTCCTTTTATTTGGATTTGTTTTCTTAATACTTTCATGTACCTGGATTGCACTTGTACTACATGTACATTATTCCATAGAATTGCTCACAATAACCCCATAAGACAGATACAATTATTGCCCACAGTTTACACTTGAGAAAACTAAAACCTAAGAAAGAAGCTGGAGTAATGGTGCCAAGATCCTGCCTCTAGTGAGTAGACACAGACTTTTAACATTAGAATATTTTCCTTCTGGGAGCCGGGAGGTGGCGCAGGAGGAAGGAGGCCTGCTACCTTGCCTAGGACGGACCACGGTTCGATCCCCCGGTTCCCATATGGTCCCCCGTGCCTGCCAGGAGCGACTTCTGAGCGCATAACCAGGAGTAAACCCTGAGCGTCACTGGGTGTGGCCCAAAAACCAAAAAAAAAAAAAAAAAGAATATTTTCCTTCGAAATATGCATATACAATAATAAATAGTGTATTATTAACAACACCGTAACTCCATGTTTGAATAAAGTGATTTAAGTATTTTTTTAAATCAATATTTTCCAACCAATTGGATTTTTTTCTTAAAAATTGTAATAATTTTGGGGGTCAGAGGAATAGCACAGTGGTGGGGCATTTGCCTTGCATGCAGCTGAGCCTGCCAGGAGAGACTTCTGAGCACAGAGCCACGAGTAACCCCTGAATGCCACCAGGTGTGACCCTCAAAAATTGTATAGCTTTTACAATTCATATTGAAGGCCCTCACCCCTGTTCAAGCTA
>PVKC010002523.1:0-43058 GCA_004027635.1 Crocidura indochinensis
CCCCTGGCAGGCTGGGGGACCATATGGAATGCCTTGAATCAAATCAGGTCTCTCCCAGTTCAACCGCATGCAAGGCAAATGCCCTACAGCTGTGCTATCTCTCACCCCACACACACAACTTTTAATTTTACTATAAAGCAGTAATAATTAAACTGGCATGATATAGTTTATTTTTTAATATTTAATATTTTATCTTATTTATTTTTTAAAAATATCTTTAAAGTTTAGTTTGGGGGGGGGTTGGAGCAATAGTATAGCAGTTCAGGAGCTTGCTTTGCACATAGATGACCAAGGTTCTACTGGAGAAAAATTAGGGGCTTTATCATTTAGAATCAGAATCAGGCTGAAAGCAATTACTGGGTATAGAGATGTACTGGGATAGAAAGGGTGCTAGAATAAATGTTTTATTTTGCTTTTAAGTTCAGACATTAAATAGTTAGTTTATGCCCTTTAAACTAAGTAGTCCACAAGTAAAACAAATGCTTCTGGAACCTTGTTTCCTTCAGTATGTTAAAGTACAGCAAAAAACCAAAAAAACATTATATTTTAAATGGGAAGTTTACTTGTGGATTTCTTTTTAACTTATAACAAAATATTTCAGCTCTTCAAAGAAGCTTACTTTTGGTCATGTTACCAAAGGCATATATATTATCACTTATTTATCTTACCCCACCCCAATTAAAACATATCATTTTAGTTCATCTGTTCACTATTTCAGGCCTGGAATCTCAAAGAGGTTCTGGTTATGAGAAAATAGTCATCTGGGTGGGCAAAGACAAAACCAAAGAGCAAGGAGAAGACATTGGACAAGAAGGCACAAGACCTGTAGCTGATGTGAGTGTTTTAAAAAGAGCATTGAAGGGCATCCCTTTGACCCGGATGAAAGAACATGACAGAGAAATCTTAGTTATGGGAAGCTGCCTTTTAGGAGGAGTGCACAATCACAGAGTGACCATTAGAAGCCTCTTGTCAAGGATCTTTTAAGCTAAACTATTCCTGAATAGTTTATTCCTGAGCAAGAATTATTTTTGATGATATTACACAGCTTTGTCTTTGCTCTAGTTTAGAATAAAAATGTTTATGAAATCTCAAACTATTCTCCTTTGTTTTGGGGAAAGGACACAAGATTGTGATGGGGAGTGGATTTAAACTACATCCAGAGATGCTTGCTCAAGTGCTCCTAGCTGTGTCCAAGTATCATTCCTGGTAGCACTTTGGTGACCATGCAGTGTTAGGGATCAAATTCAGGCCTAATGCATTCAGAGCATGCACTCATCTCACTGAATTATTTATCCAGTTCCCAAAGTCCTAGTCTCAAATCTTTATGCTGTTATCTGCATTCCTTCTTCCATTCAGCCCCATGTCATGCTCCATCATGACCAGGGAACAAAGCTGAATAAATAGCATGAGACCAGTCATATTTCTACTTCTCTATGGTAATGCCTCCATCAAACACCCCTGAAGTAATTAGAATAACCAACTAGTGATGGTGTTGATTTAGAAAAGTTATCTAACAAGATCCCAAAGGCAACGTGCCAGAGTTTAAATAAGGGGAATTTTAGACCTGGCCACCAAGGAAGATATTGATGTGAAAAAAGGGCTTAAGATTTTAAAAACTTCCTTAAGGTAGAAAGCACATCTTCTGTGGTAGTTTTTTGCACCCTGCTCCCTAGAGAACTAGAAACTCCACATATCTTGCCCAGACACAAGCCTCAGCTTCGTCAGTATTCAAACCACTGAACCCAGATATTTTTGCTTTACCCACCTCTGAGTGTGCATGTTCTCCACTCCAACTCCCAAAAAGATAAACAAAACCTGCGGCAGAAATGAGAGGTAACAATTAGCAAATAGCTGAGGGCAAATGAGGCTCTGAATTGCTGCAAATATGCAGACAATTGGGCGCCTGGTGCCATATGAATGAACAGAAAGAGCCACAGCACCTTAGTCAGATGGAAAGACAGAAGTGGGGATTGAAATTGGCCTTGCAACACAAAACTGCTAAATTCCTAGAGACAATTCCTCACTAAACCTTTCTTATCTTTGCACTAACACAGGCCATTTATCTCAAGAAAATGGCTATTTGCTGCCATGTACCATGTCGCTATTCTTAAAACTGATTCCTGATGGGTGGACCAATTATTCAAGTGCAGAATACTGTAATATTTCATTTGAGGAATATACCCTATTTGCAGATTTTATGAAACTTAATTTATTTGCTATCTTCAAAGATATTTAGATGGAAATCTACTGTATATTTTGCAGGACTCCTCTCACCAAATATATCCATCTTATTTCTGCAGAAAATATCTTTTCTTCCCTGCTTTTTTACTGACCATGAGAGACTGATCAGACATACCTGACCAAAATCAAAGTCACTGATTCATTGTTAGAAAGTCCTGATGTCTGAACCATATCCATATTCTTGGATTTTTTATGTTGCTAGGCTTTGGATTAATTTTCTGTCCTTTTCACCAGAGAATTCTAGTTATTGAGGAAAATATGGAGTAAAAGAACTGACATAAACTCTTAGTTAAAACCAACAAGCAAAAAATGTTTGAGAACAGCCGTGGTTCATAATTTAGATAGACAGCATCAATCATAAAACAATATTGCAGCCCAAATGCCAACAATAATGTACAATAATACTGAGAAATAGTCTAAAGAAAGTCATTATTGCATTCAATTTTTCTTTTATTCAATCAATGTTCAGGTACAGTTCATAACTTTGGTGTTTTTTTGAGGGGGGGATAATTTTTATCACACAAGCAGGTGGGTTTACTCCTAGTTCTGAACTTGGGGATCTCTCTTGGTATGTTTGAGGGGACAAATGGTTTGCTTGGAATTGAACCTGGGTTGACTGCATGCAAGATGCATGCAAGCCTTTGTCATTCTATTACCTCTCTAGCCCATTTATAACATTCTAAACATTGATTGAATAGCTGTTTAAGCATTTAAAAATCAATCAGATTGTAATAGTTTGAAAGGGAAGCAAACTGATTCATAATTTAGTAAAGTAAATCTGCAACAGTAAATGTATGCACAGTGGACAAATTCTTCTCAGTACTATCTAACATTGAGGAAATCAAGAAAATTATCTGGAGCAGAAGACATATGTACTTAATTTAGAGGGTGTGTAAGGTTGATTATACATAGAAGAATGATTAGGATACAGAAAAATATTTATATTCATAGAATCACAAAATGCAACCTAAATACCAATATATACATTTATATATCATTCATTCATACTGGTCAAGAGCACAGTTTTTGAGGCCAGAGAAAGAGTATAGGTTAAAGTGCATTGAATTCTGGGCCAGAGAGATAGTACAGTGGTAGGTCATTTTCCTTGCAGAGGCCAACCTAGAACAAACCTGGATTTGATCCCGAGCATATGATCCCCCAAACCTGCCAGGAACGATTTCCTAGCACAGATGCAGGAGTAAACCTTGAGTGCAGCCACATGCAACCACAAAACAAAACAAAACAAGAAAGTACATTGAATACTGCTGACCCCAGTTCAATTCTCAGTTTCACATGATCCCTAATCACTGCCAGGACAAAACAGCAGGGTATCTGCAGATCCTATCACTGAATCTCTGACCCCGTTGGACAAGTCACCAAGAGTGGCCTTCTTGTACCACCTCTCCCCCCTCCAAAATAAAAACAAGAATATGTGCTCTGGATCTAAATTTTCCTAACATCAAAATTCAGTTCTGGGAATTTCCATTTGTTTTTTGTTTCCTTTTAAGTTCTTCATGATGGAGTTACAGTCATACAATGTACAATAACCTTAACTAGTGCATTTCCCATCACCACTGTCAACAGTTTCCGCACCCATCCTCCCTGATGCCCTTTTCCCATATACCCACTCTTCCATACCTGTTTCTGGGACAGGCATTTTACCTCTCTCTCTCTCTCTCTCTCTATCTATCTATCTATCTATCTCTATCTATCTCTCTCTCTCTCTCCCAAGACTCTATATGGTTTGCACTATTGTTAATGAAGGGGTATCATGCATGTTATTTGCATGTTATTTATCCCCTTTCAGCACCTATTTCTTGTCCTGAATGATCAGTTCCAACTATCACTTTCATAGTAGACCTTTCTCTTCTCCAACAATTCTCTCCATTTTTTGTGGCAAGCTTCCTACCTTGGCCAGGTCCTCCTAAACCTCATCTCTATTGTTTAAAGCTTTCTATTTGTGAGAGTTTTAGTACATTTGCTCAACGTTCCTGTAATTCTATCTTTCTGTAAATCAGGGAGGATAATAATATAGCCTTCCTCCTGAGATTATTGTATAGAACAAGGAAATGTATACTTTAAATGTGTTGTTGGGGAACTAAGCTATAGTATAGTGGTAGGGTGCTTGCCTTGCACATAGCCATCCCGGGATGAACCCTGGCTTGATCCCCGGTATGCTCTATGGTCCTCTGAGTCTACCAGGAGCAATTTATGAGCATAGCCAGGAGTAACCCCTGTGAGCAACCAGGTGTGGCTCCAACATCCTTCCCCAAATTTATTGTTAAAGAGTTTTCTTTAATTATTCTGTGTTAGTACCATGTATTTCATAGGCATTTGAGTTTTAAAAGTAAATAACATAGTAAGGATCTTTTCCTCATACAGCACATACATACATACAGCACTGGGAGATACAGTAAGAAGAGCTATAAACTATAAAGAAAAGGCCTGTTTTATTAAACAAGGGCAAGATCAAATGAAAGCTTTGAACAACCCCCAAAAAGGAGTAGCTTATTACCAAAAGATACTTCAAATTTTTGTAGGATGGAGTTCTGATTCAATCTTCTCAATGCAATGCCTGAATTGACAAAGGAACAAACTTTCTGCCTAATATTGGAAGGTTCCTTGGGAAAGAGATCTATATGATAAATCATGTAATATCCTAAAAAATGCTCCCATCTAGAAATAAAGCAAATTACTTTCACTGACATTTCTGAGGCCAGAAAATGTGATCTGGTCACAATATCCTTCACCATGGTAAGAATATATATTCTAAGTGGTTTTCCTTAAAAAGGAAAATAACATCAATTTTATAAGACCTTATAAAAATCAGCTAATCCACTATAACAGAACTAGAGAAACATCTTTAAGAGATATTATTTCAGCTGAAATGTTCATAGTAAAATAAAAATTAATCAGACACATTGGGATGTGGTAATTTTCGGCTTGTTGTTGAGGAAATTGATTAGGCAGAGTTCAAAACGAAGTAGCAATGGGGCTGTAGTGATAACCTAGCAGTAGGGCTTTTGCCTTGCATGTTGCCGACCCAGGATGGATCCGGGTTCAGTCTTGTCATCTCATATAGTACCCCAAGCCTGCCAGGAGCTCTTTCTAAGCTCGAGTCAGGAGTAACCTCTGAGCACTGCTGGGTGTGACCCCCAAATAAAACTAAACTAAACTAAAAAATAATAAAATGAGGTAGAAAGAGAAAAATATAAGAGGTTGCAAGGGCAGACTGTACAGAACCTAACACAAGGATGTAGACTAAATGAACATCATCTTCAGGCAGCAACTCTAATGAATATATTTGAGAATTACCGTAAGCTTCAACTTTACAAGAATAATTTAGTTATGATTTGTAGAAAGGATCAAAATGATTAAACATGTGGTGAGGCTTTCAGTGAGAATAATCTTGCTGGAATACATGGGGCACTAAAGGAGTAGAGAAAATCAGATGATAAACACTAAAAACATCTGAATGAGAGCACTATCAGTTAAGAATGCCTACCTGAGCAGTCATGAATGGTAAAAATCACTGACACAATGAAAATACAACATGAAAAGTGGCAAGTTTTGGCCTTAAAATGATAATGTGTGAAAGGCTTCCAAGTTATTCAACTGGAGTTAATTTATAGTTGTGGAGCTGAGATAGAAGAAATTTCAATATCTACATTTGGGACTCATCAGGATATGGAAGTTGATTAAAAACATATAACTTTTTTTGGTTTTTGGATCACACTCATCAGCACTCAGGAGTTACTCCTGGATCTATGCTCAAAAATTGCTCCTGGCAGACTCTGGGACCATATGGGATGCCGGGAATTGAACCTGGGTCTATCCCATCAGCTATGTGCAAGGCAAACACCCTACCACAGTGTTATTTCTCTGGACTCAAGACTTATAACTCTCAATGATGTTTAGGGAGAACATGAAGAATAAAGACTGGAGATAAGGTGACTGTACAATGAGTTGGTCACTTGCTGTACACATAGCCAACCCAGTTTATTCTTCAGGAGGTATTGCCAAGTGCGAGGTCAGGACTAATCCCTAATCACTGTTAGGTGTGTCCCCCAAAATAGAGAGATTCAGAAAGAGAAAGCAAGAGAGACAGAGACAGAGAGACAGCCAGAGGCAAAGAGAGAGACAGAGAGGAATAGGATCTCCGGAAGAACATCAATATTTTGAGGATGAAAAGGAAAAGCAGGTCTTAGCCATGAGCAGAAAAGATGGCTGGTACTACAGGCAGAAGAGACAGAATGATGTGATATGAAGAAAAAGAAAAGTATAGATCACAGGATTTTCCATACTAATAAAGTGTGTGTGATGGTGGTGGTGGTGGGGGAGGGATTTAGTATAGTTATTCCAAAAGTTTTTGTTGTTTGTGATCAGAGAAGTTTGAATCAATCTCATCTAAGTTTTCCCCAATTGTCTTCTTCTCAAACATTTTAAGATTTCATGACCAAAAGAAGTGACACTGCACAGAATGTAATCTTCTTTCATTCTACCTTTTGTAGAATGTTCCCTCTTCCTCCAACATCCTTTATGCATTCCTGGAAATTCATAATTCATCTTTCAAACTTTAACTTATATATAAAAAACAGTATTACTACTTCAAATCCTTCCAGGGCATTAACAGACAAAATTAAGTGTCTTTGCCTTTGTGTATACACAGCACTTTATAAATCTGTGTTACTTACAAATATGCTATCATAATTAGTGATTCAGAAGTTCAGCTCTTCCAGGAGATGCTGAAATCCTCAAGGACACACAGGCAAAGTTGAACAAATATTTGTTGAATTGAATGAACTGAATCATTTCTAGAGAAAAATAGGTATTTTCCCCAAAAGATAGTCTCTATTTATTTTAGGTTTTTATGTTTTAAAATTTCCAATTGAGTTTTACTTTGAAAACTGTATCCCAATAATAACTTATAAAGTCAAAAATTAATAACTGATTAGATATAGAAAGCAAAAATAGATGCCCCACTTCCTTTTCTCCCATGGTTGTCTGCCTCTCTCATTTCCACTGACACATCACATTTTGATGTCATTTATTTTTTTGCTTTGTTTTCTTCTAAGTTCCCTTGGCCTCTGTCTTTGCTGAAATATGCAGTGACCCATTATGTAAGGAGCTACACTGTATAACAAACAAAATTTTTCTCCTTTCTTGAGACTATATGGAAGAAAAATAAACAAACAAATTAATACTATTGCTAATATTAATGAAGGTTAAGATGGAATTCCTTAGGGAATTCTGAAAGTGAATAGAATTAGGTGCCTCCTGGTAAATTGTTAGTACACTGTTCAATAAAACAAGCCAGAAAATGATATGGTTCCTGTCAATCATCCTGAAAAGTTCGATTCAAAGCCTCACTTTTTAATGTTTGAATGAATTAATTTCAATATAAATATCAAAAATGGGATTCAAAATTATTGGGAAATATAATATTGGAGTCATTTTCATGTTGTCTTATCTTAAAGTTGCCTATTTTCTTTTACCAATTGCCATTCCTGATGAACCGAAGTTAATAAGTATTTCTTTGATGTTATATATTCCAGTTCTTAAAGTAAAATAGAAACTTACCTTTCCTAAAATTAATTCTATATTTCAAAGTCCTTGCTTTTACTACACAAAACACTAGATGATCTCAGCTGATCCAACCAACTTCTTCTATCACAATTTATACCATTTTACCCTATAAGTTAACAACTCTGAACTTTGCTAGTTCATCCAAATGCTCTTTTGAAATTGGTATTTTCAACTGATATTTATCTCTTTGTCTATAAGGGAAATGCTTACTATCTGAGTTTACTCACTTCAAAAATTTACCTTCTCGTTCTTCTGAATCCCCACAATAGTGAAAATAACTCTACATGTTCCATGCAACTTGTCTTCTGAGCCATTTCCCAACTCGACTTATATTTAAATTGTAGTGTATATATTATATACTATATACTATAATATTTATTGATAACTTCCCCTACCCAAAACAAAGTCACAGATAATTATTAATGGGACAGATATAAAAATACAATTAAATGTAAACATAAGTTTTTCCTATCATTTCATAATGCAAAACTAAAAGTTTCTGTATAACATATAATGCCATAGCACAGGTTATATGTTCCATGCTAGATGTGAATTGTAGAGATAGACTCTCAACTTGGAGAGTTCATAGTTGTTAAAGAGAGAAACTTCTAACTACACTATGTCGAACTTAATAATGGGGTTTTGAATGCACATATTTAAGCTATTGAGTCAGAAAATAAATTTTCCATTGTGAAACTCATTGAAAAGCACTCAATGACAAAGAAATAATTGTTTCCTAATTCCAGAAACAATCTACATTGGATTTTCTTCACGCAGTTAGCAATCTTGGTATCTGACACTCATAGAAATCAATCACAAAAAATGTCTCCACACATAATAGCATAAAACAGATAGATTTCCAAAACTATTATGGACATCAATAATAAATGACATGGGATAAACATATACTTATCTCCAACTGATTCTGTTTAGGGAAGAATAAAAATGAGGTCAATGACTTCACTCAAAAAGCTATTCTAGGTTAAGCCATTCCAACATGAGCGTAGATAGAAATTGGTTATTTCAGCTTAGATTCCAACAGCTTTAAAATGCTTTTCTCTTTAGAGGTTAACATTCACTTAAAATTCACTGAATTTTCAACCTTTACAATTACCCAATTTCTAAAATTGATCACAGGAGCAAACTGATGCCAGAGAAGACAGCATTTCAATAATAATGGTAAAATAAAAGTAAATAATTGCTACAAATAATTCTATTTGGCCCTAAAATTCTAGTGGCTTTCAAATCAATAAACAAAATGATACTGAATATATTTAAGCTTTAGTGAGTCACTGGTTATAATTGTAACTTATTCTCTTTCTAGTTGTAATTTTAAATCTATAATACCTAGTATAATATTTTAAACTTTAGTGGATATCTGCTCCTTTTTCTTGGAAATTGAGATTTTTTTAAAATTCTATATCTTAAAGGTTTATGAATAATGAAAATGCTATCCAAGAAATCAAGCCTAACAAAGTTGCAGATCAGATTACTTGTTTTTTAAAGTATATTAATTTCTACTCTAAATAATTTAATTGCTTACCATCTGGGCAGATAATAACAAAACTTATCGGAAGTATTTTTATTATTCCTACTATTTAGTAGGAAGTCCAGGAGAAAAACCATTCAGGAAGATGAGCCACTATTAAGGATTAGACAAAATGAACATGTAGGGAAGAAATGTAGTAGTGTGCCAGCATTAGCTTATGGAAAGAGTCTTAAAAAACTTAAGTTAACTAAAACAAAAAATCCAGAGTCTAAGATGTATGTAATTAGCTCATGAAGTAAGAGTTTAAAATGCTGACTACTTGATATTTTTCTCACTGATGTCCATACTTCCTTCAACAAAAATCCTTCAAGATATCCTCCAGCTATAGTGATGTAAATAAAAGATAAGTTAACTTTTAAAAGATAAGATAACTTTTCCAGGGGCTGGAGAGATAGCATGGAGGTAAGGCATTTGTCTTGCATGCAGAAGGGCAGTGGTTTGTATCCTGAATTCCCATTCCCAGATGGTCCCCCAAGCCTGCCAGGAGCGATTTCTGAGCGTAGAGCCAGGAGTAACCCCTGAGCGCTGCCGGGTGTGACCCAAAACCATATATATATATACCATATATATAAACCATATATATATAAATATATATACCATATATAAACCATATATAAATATATATAATGTATATATACATTATATATACATATATAATATATGTATAAATACATATATATGTAAATATAATAAATATGTATATATAATATATATTCATTAACAGATGAATAGGAAACTTTTCTGGATAGATGTAGGCTACATATTGCTTTGTATCATCAAAGCACTGAAATAGGGCCCAAAGAGATACTATAGCAAGTATGGTGCTTGCTTTACAGTAGGCACTGCATATGGTCTTCTAAATCCAGTCAGTGCTTCTTCTGCATACACATAGGAGAAAATCCTGAGCACAGCTGAGTTTAGCCTAAAAACAAAAAGAACAAAAAGAATTCACACAATAATTAACTAATGGACCAAATGAGAGAACAGTGCAGCATTTCTTGGAATAATATTCATTTTTTTCTTACTGATAATCCTTGGGCAGTTGAAAAAAAGCCGTTCTGAAAACAGCACAAATCTTACATTCTTCTATCTTTATTTAAAAGAGCCACAAACCGTTCTCTCTTAGCTATGATATGAAGTGCACCAGATTTTGGAGGGAGAAAATTCTTCTTAAACTAGTTGGGTGCTATAAAGTACTGAAAATATTTTTCCGTTTAAATTCTACCTCAGAGAGTGATAGTCGTGATTAAATAGCATAATTATGTAAATTACATATCACTGTCTCTTAGTCCGTAGTAGTAAATGCTCAATAAATGATAGCTGTGCTTGTTATGTGGAAGGAGAAAATAAGAAAAGTAATGTAGTCATTTGTCTACTCTTGTATTTGGTACTAAAGAAATCCAGCTGAAGACTGAATATTAGGCTTCATAAAAATGAATAATCAAATACATAAACCTGCACCAGTTATAGCAAATGCTAATGAGGCAAAAGGATTAATTTTCCACAAAGACTACCAGGGAATATGGGGTTGGAAGTGTTTCACTGGACATCTTTAAATTCACCACTCTCCCTAAGACTCAGGGAGCTAGATTCAGGTTAGGACTTATGCCTCAGTTTTGATGGCATTCTTTTGCCAATTCAGATTGTGCTCCGATAGGAAGTGGAAATCTTTCAAAACTGCTGCCTACCCAACTTCATTCTAGAACTCCAGTATTATTGGTGTATATATTTATAAAATTTTCCCCCTGACCTACAATTAACATCTAGGTCTGGATACAAATCCATATATTGCCAGTCCATCTCCCTTCATTACCTTTAGGTTGTTTTGATGACCAAGCATCACACATCTTAATGTCTTGCAACCACACAATACTGCCTAATCTGTTGTAAGTGTGTGTAATCAAGTGTCTTCTCTTCATGATTTTAAATAGGGAGAACATTACCAATATGAGAAGTGTATCAACTCTCAGCAGAATAATGGGGTGCTTGAGTTCCATGAGGATCTTCCAGAAAGGAAAGCAAGATGTGTAGACCAGAAAACACACTAAATTTCTGTGAAAACCCATTGTCGTAAAACACTCTAAATGTATAATTTTATATTTACAGTGATAAGTCAGCATGTTTATGTGTGGGAGATGCAAGTCATAACCCTCAAGACACATGATTTTCTAGCATATTATGAGCAATCCCTGAGCCCAGGGCTGGAAGTAGTTCCCAAGCACTGTCAAGTATAGCCTAAATTTTTTAAATGTGAGGAAAAATTCTTTCTATTGGATCCTCCATTGACTTTTTAGGCTAACATATGAGATATTTGATTTGAAAGAGGTAATACTTCATCTTAAAAAAAAAACCCTTATCAGGGTGTTAAAATGATAATACAGCATAAGACCCTGACACCAATTATGGTATCTTGAGCCCTGCCCATAGTGACTCCTAAACACAAGGACAGGACTAAGTCCTGTGTACAACTGGATATGGTCCTCAAACCAAACAAGAGAAGGAAAAAGACATAATAATTGAAGACAAAATAAGAAAGAATTTCTTTGCCAGAATTATAAAAAATATTTGCATGTATTTCTTCTTTAAAATTTTATGAAAGAAAATGTCTTTATTATGTATTTCCTTTATGCTTAATTTATTATAATTAGTTATTATAGCTTGCAATGAAGATAACTGACTACTGAATAAGGGCCAGGTAGCACTGCCTTTGTAACATCTCAAGAATATTAGACACAAGGACTTCTGGGTGTCTTCCATTGGTACGTTGGGGGCTCTGGGCAGGACAGCTAGCCATAGGCCCCCTGGGCTGACCACTTAGTCCAGGGGACTGAGATACCCCCACACCAGGCGGATCTTCAGGGCCACACCTGGTTAATCGGGCCCTGGGGGGGGAGGGCAGGGGGGAGAAATTCCTCCCATCTGCACCTTTCTTGATCCTGAGGCTGGCTCTACCCGGCACGGGGCCTGGGGAGACCCAAATGCCGAAGGCTATCTCCCTAGCTTGGGCATACTGGGAGCCTTGGTAGGCCCCAGCCGCCCCCTCTCCTGCCCCCCAGCCTCCAGTCATTCCCTAGGACCCAGCCCAGGCGGTCAGAAAAGGTGGGTATAGGGTGGTCCTTCTGGAAAGGGATCCCAAGCTTTCCTCGCCCTTCACCCTGTGAAGAGGGTGGGGAGGGCTCAGGGAGGAGGGAGGATAGATCCTGGCTTCCAGTTCACTACCGTATCCTTTCTTGATCCTGAGGCTGGCTCTACCCAGCATGGGTGCTGGGGACACCCCAGCCGCCCCTCTCCTGCCCCCCCCGCCTCCAGGTGGGCCCAATTTGGGGGTGCTGAGAGCTGCTCATTTTTACTAAGGCAGTCTCTAGCAACATCTTACTAGTCTACATGTTCAAAACCACGTGGGGGTTATCATGCACAGTATATATTAATAATATATCCCATCCTTAAGTTATGTTTTGTGTATATAGAATGTCCACCTGGTATTCTGCCCTTTCACACACCCCTGTAAAGCTCATTTTCACTTTTTAACTCTATCACCCCCAACCTTTAGTACCCCCCATTTACCCTTTTTAACTTCTGTACTGCACAGTTCTAATCACACACCAACGTGGTTCACTGAATTTAACAACCCCCAACTATTTCAAAAGACATAAAATGGACACATATGGCTTTAAATATTTTATATCTATTTTCTTTGACAGCCAACTCTTACTAAATATTCTCTTAAACAGTGAAGATTTTCCCCACTTTTTATCTTTTCTTCTCTCTGTGTACTTTTCAATAAGAAATATTCAGTGAAAGAGTCCCTCAGTTTAATGCTTATGTTTAACCATGTCATGGGGAGTTTTATACTTGTTCTTGCATCCCCCATACAGGCCTATAACGCCATGTGGCATTGTTCTTTGTTTGTATAGGGACATTAAAATGGGAAATACCTCACACAAATAAGTTCTTATCTAATAGAGATTAGAACACACAAATCTTGTAGTGCAATGGGACCTTACACCCTGAACATTGGCATAATGACCTGGCACAGGCCTCAGAAGAATGGGAATTCTCCATTCACCCCTGAACCAGGGAAGCTATCTATGAAACATCCAAGGTTTTTTATGACAACACCTGGAAGCAATCCTTTACCAGAGAAGACCCTACCGCTGCTCTGACATCAATCTACTAAAAAGAGATTTCCCTTAACACTGAGAAGTCTTAAGAACATCAATGACCTGCTTACTGGACAGGGCTTTCTGCATTGCCCTTTAATTGTGAGGTAAAACGGGAGGACACTCTGCACCATCCTAACTGCAATATAGGATATGCAGATCCCAGGATCTTTAATATAGAAACATGATACCAACAACAGAGACTGTGTGAAAAATAAAAGTGTGTTGGCACTACAGACAACAACTTGGATTGGGCAACATAATCTGCCTGTAGCCTAGAGTTGGTCTTATGCCAGGAAACTTCAGGGGTAGAGTCTCCTTGTATTTAGGCCAAGATTTTTCCTTTCCATGTCCCCCATATTTTGGTGGGCCGATGCAAACAATTATTGCCACTCTAACACTGTTTTTACTGTGCTCCTTTGACTCTTATCCTTAAAAAGAAAAACCCACTTTTGAGGCTAACTTTAACCAATATGCATGTGCATGGAAATGTAAAAAAGTACTATGCTTCAATGTTTAAGAAGTTACATAAGTTTTATGGCTTTAGATTACTTGATATGCTGCTAAGAATTATGTATTACAATCTGGGGACTTGAGGGACAAAGTAATTATGCATGGGTTCTGTTTTATTTTCCTTAATGTTCTTTGGATGAAAGTTCAATGTCAAGATATTAGCAAGGGGACTTCTGTGAATTCTGTTTATGGGTGATTGTTCTTCCACTGTAACTTTACCTCGTTCTCTTCTTTGAATCTTTGTTCTCATAATTAAAAATAAAAAAGTTATTAAAAAAAGACAAAAAATAAATAAAATGTACCTCTTGAGTCAAAAAAAAAAAGAATATTAGGCACAACATTTAACCATGGACAAGTCACTTAACCATACAGTTAAGTTTGCTTCTAATCTATAAAATGGGGGTGAGATTCCCTTTCTTTTATTTTTTGAGATTCCCTCTCTTATAGGGATTTTATAAAGTATATTATTTTATTATATTATGCTATATTATTATGTTATAATAATAAAAAGTAGCATGTGTAAAAATAATGAACAAGATAGTTGTCATCTATATAGTTTTAATAGATTGTAGCTGCCATTGGATTATTTTTGTTGTTTGTTTTTGGGGCCATACCTGGTGATGCTCAGGGGTTACTCCTGGCTCAGGGCTCAGAAATCGCTCCTGGATTGTGGGACCATATGGGATGCTGGGGAATGGAACCACAGTCCGTCCTAAATCAGTTGCATGCAAGGTAAATGCCCTACCACTGTACCACTGCTTCAGCCCCTAGATATTTGGTTTGTTTTAAGATCTAGGCTAATACAAAAACAGTGAAATTATGAATTATGCAAGTATGCAAGAATTATGAACATGCAAGTAATTTGGTGATGGTCTTGAGATAGATGCCAATGAGTAGAATCTTTGAGTTATAGGATAATTCAATTTTTAATTTTTAAAGCAATATGCATACTGTTTCTCATAGAGGCTGAAACAGACAACCCTGGCTCAGTGGTGAATAAGGGTTCCTTTTCCTTCAAGAAAGTTTCTGTTTATTTCCTCTCCCCTTTCTTTGATGGGTCTTATGTTGTTGAATTTTATGGGTGATTTAAATATCTTAGAAATTAGCCCTTTTGTCAAATGTATAGTATACAATTCAGCATAATTAGGAAAAAATAAAATTTTCTCCCATTCAATATGATGGGGGTTTTGCTTTTGTTTCAGCTCAATTTTTTTTCAGAATGCAAAAACTTTTTGCTTTAAAGTCATCCCATTTGTTTCACTTTTGTTTCTTCTGTCAATGTGTGTCAAGGATGACACACATTCACTTTATCTGCTTGGAGGATGGGTTGCAAGGTTCACTGGTTTCAGGCGAGAAAAGAGGAAGATTTGATCTTTTTTATATTTAAATAAATTCTATAATGGAACCACCATGAGTTAAACAGTTACAAAGTTGTTCATGATTAAGTTTCAGTTGTACAATGTACAACAATCTTCACAGTGCCCATTTCCTGCCACTAATTTTCCCAGTTTTCCTACTGACTTCCCTTCCTGCCCTTCACCCACCCTGTCTCTATGGAAGACATTTTTCTTCTCTTTCCCTTTATACTTGTAGACACTATACTTTGCAATATTGTCACTGAATCTCTTTTTAGCAACCAATTCTTGTCCAGAGTGATCATTTCTAACTATAATTGTCAAAGTAGTCCCTTCTCTGCCCTAATTGCATTCCCCTACTACTTATGGCAAGCTTTCTACCATGAACTGACTGTTAGGAAAAATGAAGTCATAAAATTTGCTTGTACATAAATGGATATAGAAAGCTTTGTGTTTAGTAAAAAGAGTCAGAGGGAGAAAGATAGATATAGACTCATTGGACAAAAAGAAAAGAGAATTTGGTAATAGTATCCAGAAACAATAGACATGAGGGCTAGGAGAGATGGTTGACTCCTATCTGGGCTTCTCTCCCCATTAAGACCTTGTCAGAGCTACTTCACATTGCCTCTAAGAAGGGAAATCATACCTATTAGACAAAGGACACTAAAATAAGAAAATGAAACTACATGTTCCTTAGTGCAAGGCCTAGACTTGAAGCAGCACCACCTCTTCTGTGTTCTATCTGCAAAGAAGCCTTAGGCTGATCTTGATTGGAGAGGTGGAGAGACAGTTCATGCATCTTAATTCGACAATAACCACAATAAGTTAAGGATGACACTGTTAATCTGCTACTGTTTCTGTAACCAAGTCAGAAAACTGACCATCATTAAAACGAGTTTCTCTCATTGCCACCCTCAATCAGACTTTCCTCATAGACTGATTTTCAATTCCCAGATATCAGTAAATAATTCTATCAACCCTTAGATTAAAATTCAATGAAGCTGAGATGCATAGCTGAACTAATTTTCATGCTTCAGTGAGTATGTCTCAGGGGTACCATAGGAGTGTCTATGTTCTAGTTATTTAAGGTAATTCAAACTTCTGCAAATCTGGAGGGATCAAGCAGCCCAAAATATCATTACAGCTAAAAATTTACTCTACAGTAAAGTGTCATTACAAATCAGCCCTGCACTATCCACCTCCTGGGCATGCAAAAAAATTCAGCACTGCCACTTTCAGGTTATTTTAGCTTCTCAACAGGGAGTTTGGCTAAGTAAGAGCTAAAATAGCACAATGATCCCAGAAACCGCATAGAAGAAAGGAAATACAAATAGAACAAATAAGTGCAGGGCATCTCAGACAACCCCAAAGAGAACTGAGGTTTATTCCCAATGTCAATTTCTAGAGGCTCCATATTTTCAGGAGTGTCACTTCTGGAGGTTTTTGCCATCCCTACTCACACAGATTCCATTTTTTCCACAGGCACGATGATTATTTTTTCCATTCTGTCATGATCTTAGTCCTGTCACAGCATTTATATTATGCATTCATTTTCAATGACCCAGGGATTGTGCCATACATTAATTGATTAGAAGAAAGAGTTAGTTTTTGACAAAGATGAATATGTACTTGGATCATTTTTCTCTCCAGAAAATTACAATATAATAACATTTTATAAATGTAAGACTCGCTAAAAACTTAGGTGAATTTAGACACCATCCTTTTGGTAACCTTATACTCCAAGAACAAATGCTAGAATAAGTGAGGAAGAGAATGGTGGAACTTACAGATGTTAATCTTAGAGAGAGTAGCTGGGAGAACTTCTTAATTTCTATTAAGATCAATATCTCATCAACTGGAATGCAAGATTTGTAGAGGCAGTTTTTAGTGTTTTAGCTCACTAATGTATTATAGACACCAAGAAAAATATCCAGCATGTAAGATTATAAAAAAATAGTTCATTTATAAAAATTAAAGTTCATGAAAACTGACTGAAAGGAATTAAACTAGTTAACTGCATGTGGTTTTAGTTCATCCAGCAAGTGCCCTTTCATGGAATAAGACAAAGGAGATAAGATACCAGCAAATTTCATGAATTTGCATGTCATTCTTGTGCATGGGCCATTCTAATCTTCTCTGTATCATTCCAATCATGGATGTACATGGAATCTATTATGCTGAGTGAAATAAGTCAGAGGGAGAGAGATAGACACAGAATAGTCTCACTCATCTATGGGTTTTAAGAAAAATGAAAGACATCTTACAACAATTCTCAGAGATGAAAGAGAGGAGGGCTGGAAGGTCCAGCTCATGACATGAAGCTCACCACAAAGAGTGATGACTGCAGTTAGATCAATAGCTACACTGAGAACTATCATAACAACGTGAATGAATGAGGGAAGTAGAAAGCCTGTCTAGAGTACAGGCAGGGGTAGAATGGGGAGGAGGGAGATTTGGGACACTGGTGATGGGAATGTTGCACTGGTGAAGGGGGGTGTTCTTTACATGACTGAAACCCAACTACAATCATATTTGTAATCAAGGTGTTTAAATAAAAATATTAATAAAAAAGAAGTGAAAATGAACAGAAATTTTGAATATGGCAGAATATTCCATTATAATGTTTTAGAATTCTAAAACATGAAATCTCTCAAAGTAAAAAAAAATATTTAGAGGGACAATATCAGAGCCCCTTTATAATGAACAGTGCATTCTGGCAAGAGAGGGGGAGGAGAAAGGATCCAGGAAGAATTGTTGTCTGTGGTGGAAATGAAGCAAATAAGGAAAGGGGACAAATACGTAGTTGTTGCAATTCTCCTATCACTTGCGTCTTCGTATCGAAAACAGTAGTAGTAATGGGAGCATAGCAGAGAGAGCAGCACATAATAGGGAAGAAGAATAGAAGAATATGAAGAAATTCACAATTGGTATTTTCTTTATGTTGACTCAGAAATTAAGGAATGTGCTTGACTAAAGTTGTATGTATAGGCATGAGGTGGGGAACAAGCAGCTAATACCTAAAGAAAAGCATGAATAGTATCCCTCCAATAGCAGATATATTGAACCTGAACTTTAATTCTTTTTCCTAACAAGAGATGCCACAATATTCAATCTACAAAAATTTTAATGCATCAAGAATTGATTTAAAATTTTTTTCTATGGTAGAAATTTTATCAAAATATTTCCACTATAAACCCGGGAGTGAATCTAAAAATTTAAGCAGGCCACAAATTAAAAAGATTTAACCATATTTTGTTATTATGGAAAAACAGAAGAAAATATCACTAAATTAGGCACGGAAATTAAAAGGTTCAATACTCATCCATGTCTCATTCACTGATTTTATTACCAGTTATGATTCATTCTGAGTGAATAAAGGAGTCTGACCTTATACATAAGACACTGTCTTAAATGTTATCAGAATCCATAAGTGGTTTGTAGGTAACAAATGCTTTATTTCTTTTCAGGAGACCTGGTACCCCTGAGAAATATTTCTGAATGCCAATCTCCAACTCCTCAAAAGACTGCTCTTCTTTCCTGAGGGACTCTTCTTTCACTATCCTTGTAAGCAACACTTTCAAAAGAACCATATCAACGAGGTCTCAAATCAGGAAGAAAACATTAAGAACCTAAGTGAATCAGGCAAAAGAGCATCTTCTGGTAACACACAAGCACAGGAAAATAAAAACTAAGAAACATACAGATAACTGATTAAGTAGTACTAATGGAGGTGATTTAAATTTTTTCCCTGTGGTGAAGGGAAGGACACACTAGTGGTAGGATAGTTGTTTGAACTCTTGACACTTGAAATTACTGTATCATGAACAACTTGGTAAATCCTAGTGTTATAATAAAATATGTTTTTAAAAAAGAAAAAAACATTTCAATAACATTATATTTACCAGAAAAACAAAAATTGACAAAAATGCCAATATCAAATATATACACATATATAATATCATTTTTATTTTTTATAAAAAAGTATGTGTTTTTATAAATGTTATATAAGTGTTTGTGTTTATATAGAATGAAGTCTGTGACTCCAGTCATCAATACTATAAATAGTTATAATACTAGAAGATATTACTGTGGATGTGGAATAAATAGAGGAATCTACCTGGTCTTTATTTGTTTGTCTGTTTGTTTGTTTTGGGCCACAACCAGTGACGTTCAGGGGTTACTCCTGGCTATGTGCTCAGAAATCACTCCTGACTTGGGGACCATCTGGTTTGCCGTGTCAGCTGCGTGCAAGGCAAACATTCTAGAATTATACCACCACTCCTGCTCCTCTACCTGTTTTCTTTTTCTCCTATAATGTTTTCATTTCTATTTTACCCCTTCAAAAGTATTATCTTATAATTAAAATGTGGGTACAAAGAAAAATCTAAAAGTATCCCTGGGTTTTGAAAAATAAATCTTAGATAAAAAGAAGAGTTGTTATCATAATAACTATAGTTTTGATATTACAGTAAATAAATACATGATTGTCAATACATTACCAATTCAATAAGTTACATTTGCATCATCTAAGATTCTCTTTAAAAATTCATTTAATTTCGAGGCCAGAGAGATAGCACAGTGGTAGTGTGTTTGCCTTGCATGCAGCCAACACAGGACAGACCCTGGTTCGAATCCCAGCATCCCATATAGTCCCCCAAGCCTGCCAAAAACAAGTCCTGAGCACAGAGCCAGGAGTAGCCACTGAGGGCTGCCAGATGTGATCCCCTCCAAAAAAAATTTTTTTCTAGGTCTTAACTATAGAACAGGAGGTGGAGTGCTTGCCTTGCACATGGCCAACCTTGAGTCCAATTTCCTGGCATCCCCTATGTTCTCCAGTGTACCGCTAGAAGCAGTTCCTGAGCTCAGACCCAGGAACAACTGCTGGATTCACCAAGTGTAACCCTACAACAACATAAATGTTTAGCTTAATTTTTAATAAGTAGGTTTAAGAAAATAACCTTCAAAAGTAAGTAATGAAACATAGTTCTCAAAATACAATGAAGGGATCTTGTAACGTAGATTTGAGTCCATCCAGAAAGCTGGATGAGGGAAGAGTTTAAAGACTTTCTCCTGGAGAAAATTAGTAATTTTTTAAATAAAATACAGGGAATTTTAGTAGTGTGGCACATGTCACCAGGTGGGTAAGCAAGAACCATATTCAATGAGGGAAACAAGAGCCATATCCTTCTGGAAATACAAAGGATTTTTAAACATTTATAAGTGAAGACATGCTTCTTCTCAAGACCAAAGAGATCAATTTGCCATCCTGTAAGGCTCTGTTTGTTCCTAGTACTTGGGTTCCCTAGACTGACTCTAACCTAGAGCTCCATCTCACCAGAAGGGCTTCACCTATGCTCAATGGCTACTCAAACTCCGTGGGCCAATGACACTCCCCACAATAAGTCACACATAACATCTTTAACTAACCATTTGAATTGGGAGCCTATAAGCAAGCTCTTATAAGAAAATCAATGTTCAAACACTAATTTGCCTTTACATGGCCTCTACAAAGCAAAGTGGAAGGCATATTCTATTAACCAGCCTAGAAGTTTCAGAAATGTGAATGTAGGGTAGAAGAGATAATACAGGGGTTAAGGTGCATGCCTGGCATATGTTTTCTCCTATTTTATCTCTAAACATTATTCCCCCCCCCCACATTCCCAGGCTTTTGACCTTGAAAGTTCCTGAGCATCATTCAGATGGACTGGATAATCCCCAATACAAGACTTAAGCAATACTGCAATCTCATACTATTGCATGGAAAAATTTAGCCAGATGGACCAAGAACACTAATTTGGGAACACCCACACCCGCAAAATGTCAACTTGATATAAAACTAGTCTGACCCATCTTTGCATCAAGGTAATAAAAGTCAAAGAAAGTATGTGATCATATTATTATATAAAAAATTCTATAAAAGATATAATTGGGCTAATATGTCAAATTGGAAAATATTTTATTCATATTCTATTTTTTAACTTAACATATATATGATAGTTAAAAAGTGTAAGACCTTAATTTGTGAAAAATAATTACATATAAAGGAGAAATAAATGACATTAATAGGTGGGTAAATAAAAATACAAAAATAAAAATTGACAAACATTCAAAATTGATGTCAAGAAATATCTACAGAAGTACTTTGTCTTAATATCACATATTTTTGTCAAAGAAATTTTTAAAAGCAGGATTATGCCAGGGCATGCCTAAGCCTTTAGGGGGGCTCAGCCCACCAGATGTATCCTCAGATTTTACTGATGGGTAGAAATAATTTAATCCCCATGGGGTTCCTCAAAAGGCCCGCTGTGGACACGTCTAAAGAGATGCCTGGCATTACATTTTCAGCCAGTATCTGACTATCTCTCCTTTGTATATATCAGGCAAAAATATTGGCCTCTTTCAAATAATTTGGCCCAGAAATTCCAGCACCAAAGTTTATTTGAGTGCCCCTTTTTCTGGACTTCATCAGCCCTAATAGCAAAGACAAATTTTCTCTTTAGTTTCTGGTAATCAAGGGCATAACCAGAATGCAGATCTCGACTACTGATCCTTCAAGAAAGAGAAGCTCTTTCTTGGGGATTTGGTACCTCCCTTCATTTAACCTCTAAAACAATAGAGTCCAGCCTAGAAAGACCAAGTTTCTAGATATTTCCTATTTTCTTCTAATCCTGATTTTGCATTTAAAGCAAGCTTGCTAACAGTTGCCTTGAGCTGTGACCTCCTCTTTTATAACTTAGAATTTTTAGTCACACCCATAGCTTAGGTATTGTTATTGTTGTACTAGGCTTTATGATTACAATTATTCTTCACCTGTGACTAATTTTACCCCTATAAATCTCCCTGCTCAAAAACTAAACTTGCCACACTCCTGCCAGAAATGTGTTGACCCCACACATACTGCATGTGGTATCATTATTTCATATTTCATATTCATCCACTCATGTTACCCATTTTTCTCCCGTGAAAGGACTATGACCCATGAGAATTGCTGAGACGCAAGACGTCTACAACAGGATTAAAAGTGGGATTTTATGTTGATACTATGTCTTTGATTTTTCTTTCAATACCCTTGCCTCCTCATCTCTTCCTCATCTTTAATCTTTGATTAATTTCAGACTCCTTCTTGATCCTACTTTTACTTGGTCCTAATATATCTTGGGTGCACTACTATGCAGTCCTTCTGTTCATCTCCTCTTTTCACACTCAGATCTCTAATCTCATTCTTTTAGGACCAGGAGTCCAGTCAGTTACTCAGTGCCTGCCCCAAGTAGTAATCTCTTCCTGAGGCTGCTCATATTCTAATATAAAGACTGTCTATCTTATCCTGAACTAAGTATACCTCCAGTATGATTATTGTTGTAAATATACATATAAAACAAAAATAAAATGATAAGTTTATAGCCATAGTCTAGTAAACTAAAAAAAACATCATTTATATACAAGGTATTACAACATATATAGGTATAATATTAACCTAAAATTTATATATTTGAAGGAAAGATAGAAACTAACATTTATGAATGTCATATCATCCTAAATGATTTACGTACATTTTCTCAGTTAATAGTTCTCCTGTGAGAACATTATCCCTATTTTATTTTTATTTTTATGGGGTCATATCCAGATGTGCTCAGAGGTTATTTCTGCCTCTGAAATTGGAATTAAACCTGGAATTCCCTGTGCTCAGGGAACTATCAGAGATACCCAGTTGTATGCAAGGAAAGTACCCTACCCCATTGTGCTATCATTCAAGGCCCATCTATTCTTCATAAATAATAAATAATATATAATACAATATAATATAATAATAAATAATAAGACTGAAAGATTTAAATAATTGTCCCAATTTCTGACTATTGAGTAACTAAGTGATTCACCAAAATTATGTTTTTATTTTGCAAAACTCATCACTATATGACCTTACCACAAGCCATTCAATTCTTTGTATATGCAATAGAATAGTAATATTTGAACTGACAATAATATTAAATTAGCTTAGAACTGTTTAGTCTATTTTGTTAAGCTCCAAAATATAAATAATAATAATTTTTATTTACATTGCTTATAAAGTTGTTAACAGTAATTCAATCCTTTTAGGGAAAAAAAATCCCTTTAGCTTAGTACAACTGGTGGAACTGGATCTTTTTCGTTTTTGAAAAATAACCAGACAATATGTAACTATAAATTGAAAAGTTTCAGATACCTTAACTTAGCGATTCCTAAATATATATCCAATACTGTAACTATGGGAGGCATGTGACTTTTTACACTATAGTGTTACCTAAACTATTATTAACAGTAGTCAAATGACCTTTTAATTTTCAAAATAATAAGGGCATGAACCAGCAAACTATGCTGCATATCACCACAGCATAGCAATACAGACTGAGTAACTTATGCTCATAAAGTATAATAGCATGGAGATAATATTTCATGTTATGGTACTGAGTGGTGAATGTGAAACAAAAATTAGGTATAAAGTATGATTCCTGCTTAGGAAAACATTTGTGTTTTTAAAAGTTTGGTTCTACTTTCTGTGTGGAGAATAGATTAAGAGGTGATAGATCAACTTCTCAAAATTACATTTTTAAATCAGGTCAATAATATTGGAGAAGGTTTGAATTCAGGTGTTAGTGTAGGAAGTGGTACTAATCTCATATTCGATTATATGCTCTGAAATAGAACTAACAAGACTTCCTATTGAATTTTCAGTATTATATAAAAGAATGGATTTAAGAATAACCATAGAGACTAGAATATCACTTAAGTGGTGGAGTACATAGAATGCGTAAATTCCTAAGTTTGATCCCCAGTTCCACATGCCCTTCCTCCAATCCCAGAAATACCAGATGTGGGATATATTTTAAAAAATAAGAATACCACTAGTCTTAAGCAACAGGACAAATGGAATTACCATTTCAGGCTGTAGATAAAAAAATCAAGACTAATCAAGAGTTCAATTTGATAGTAATATGATAATTTTTGGATGCATGACTTAAAATCCAGAGATTCTGAGACTAGATCATGACAATAGATGTAAATTCAGGATTGTCCACTTTGGGATGACACTGAAGGCTATGAGACTTTGTGATATAATTGGAAGAGTGTGCATTTATGAAACAGAAGAGGGATAGAAACTGATCCTGTTCAGAGTTTAGAAAGATGAGTAGCATATGGTGTAACTGAGTCAATTTTTAATTCTGCCATATTAATAGAAATCAAAACCAGTATCTGGGGAATGGGAAAGTAGGTCACTGAAATAGATAGGAGAAGTTTCTGGATAATGGCAATGTTTTATATTTTACTAGGATATGAGCCCACAGGTGTGAACACTTTTCAAATCTCACTGTTCACTGAAACCAAAGAGATAAGGAACTTCCCTTGTATGCAGACTACCTGAGTATGATCTCCAGTCACTGGAGCTCTGACAGAAGTAATCCCAGAGTGCAGAGATCCAGGAGTAAACCCTGGGTACCACAGGGTGTGGCCATAAAACATAAAAAATATCATTGAACACTGAGGTAAAATCTACTCATTTTACTGTATGAAAAACATATTTCAATAAAGAAATAAAAATAAAATTTATTTTCCATATTTCTGCATATTTCAATGTTACTCTAATGAACATTCATTACTTTTATAATAAAAAATAACATTTAGGAATGAAGGTTGGATTACTGCATATGTCAAACTTCTTTGAATTGTAAAGAGAAGAATTAACTGGATATCATTTCTACTTCAACCAAAAACCAATGTAAATAATAATTGAATAGTGTACATAATGAGAACTTTGCAATGGATTTTCCAGAGAAAACTCATCTCTTTAGGTAAAAATCTAATTTTTATAAATAAATAAGCGGACATTTACTTCTTAACAGGTCAAAATTGGATAGCTCAGGTGATAAGTAAATATAACATTTTTAAATGCAAAACAATAAGAGCTGCTATCAAAATATAGATTTTGTGTCCTTAAGTCAACTAAGCTTTGTCCCTAAATTTTATTCAAAATGGCAATAACACTGTTAGTCAATTGTCAGTAGCATGGTATTGGGACTTACAGGATTTAATGATTATAACAGCTATTTGAAAATCATGAGGAACTCCACCATTGCATAATATAAAATATATTAATGTATGAAAATATGGGCCGGAGAGATAGCACAGCGGTGTTTGCCTTGCAAGCAGCCGATCCAGGACCAAAGGTGGTTGGTTCGAATCCCTGTGTCCCATATGGTCCCCCGTGCCTGCCAGAAGCTATTTCTGAGCAATAAAACACCATATTAGTGGCAAAAAAAAAAACCAAATCTAGTGACAAAACAAAAACTAAGTCTTATTTTAGCTAGTGGTATATGTCCTCATTGAGTCCTCTCCCTGCCTTCTTCAAGTCTATGTCCAGAGGCATATAGCTTTAATATGAATTTCAAGCATGAATAGGGCTCGAGAATGGTTTCTGAGATTAGGGACAGTTCTTTTCTCTATGCTGTTTCTTTCTCACTCCATCTCTATTGATGATTTCAGTTTTCAGTCATCTAATAAGCATCGTCCTTCCTCTCCCTGGTCTGTGACAACCATGGACTCAAAGAATTCCAAAACTAAAAAACATTCACTCATAGGAATACAAAAGAAGTTTACAGAGAGATTGCCGGAAAGATAGCACAAAGGTAAGGCGTTTGCCTTTCATGCAGCTAATCTAGAATGGTTGGTGGTTTGAATCCTGGCATCCCATATGGTCCCCCATGCCTGCCAGGAGCAATTTATGAGCACAGAGCCAGGAGTAACCCCTGAGTGCCTCTAGGTATGACCCAAAATAAAGAAGAGAGAGAATACTAACAGACAAAGAATTGTGTCTCAAGAATTAGTGGAAGAATTAATTTACTTATTTTATATCCTATTAACAAGCATCTTAAATCTGGAGCCACTTGGTTCAAATCCCTAAAAATATATAGGGTGCCATGAGCACCATATGCTTCATTTGTGAGCAGAGAAGAAATATTCTTAAACACCATATAATCTTCTTCCACCATTTTAGGGTGGAAGAACATTCTCTTTTATGCAGAAATCACATCAGCCCAGCACCACATCCTCCAGTCTCCATCAGAATTGGGACAGCTCCATGATAACCTTATCAAACTGCCAAGCCACCAAATTTATTTCGGATCTATAAATCCTTGGCTGTGTGATGTCAAACATTTATGCAACACCTAAACATTTTATAGTAGTGTCAGCCCAGTAGCATTATAGGAAATTTGATGTGAAAGATACATAGTAATCAGCCAAATCGGTAAACCAAAGTCTCAACTAGACCCACCAAAACCCAGTAAAATTGGCTCTGATTTTAATAATACCATGGAGATATAAAAATTATTTCAAATTGAGATTTACTAATCTAAGCTTTGATCATTCCATTTGCCTTTGTGTTATAATTAAAAATTTGATGTAAATTTGTTTGTGCCTAAAAGGAGGCAGATTATGGTAGTGGGTGTAATATTAGGAACACTGATGAAGAGAGGTTCACACTAGTAAGATTGGTGTTTGAGCATTTAATGCCTGAAATGACTGCATTATGAGCAACTTAGTAAATCATGGTGTTATGATAATATAAAGATTTTTTTAAATTCCAATTAGAGATGCTGGGTATGTAGAACATATTGAATCAAATTCAATACAACATGGGAGATGCAATACACTCTCACAGAAGGGATTGTGAGATGTTATATCTCACAATATGTTACATGTTTTATATATAACATATGCTATAATTATATAGCATATATTATACATATTGTATATTTCAATTCATAGTCTCAAAAAAGAAGATAAAGTCACAGCAATAATTCAAATTGAATTAAGTGAGAAAGAAGAAAATTTAAGAATAATACAAGATAAAATTTTAAGTTTAAGTATCAGAGTAACTGAATTTCAAAAGATAAAATTGAGGGAAGAAGAAAACTGAGATAACACTCAAATTTATGATAGTTGAAAGCTTCCCAAATCAAAGAAAATTAACCACCAATTTTCTGGAGAACAACTAAATTTCTGAATCCAAAATAAATTACACCAAAAACCAGGTTATTTATGAACTATCTAAATCAATGTTATATAATCTGTCAACCGAATAGAAAAAAATACAATGAAAATGCTAGAAAAAATGTAACATAGACATGGTTTCATCATAAACTTCTCAGCAGAATACCTACAGGCAAAAAACAGTGGAATGACATATTCACACTCCTTTTTATTTTATAAAAAAGTAAGCCAAGAATACTTTATCCTTCAAAGTCATCATACAAATATGCTAGAGAAACAAAGGCCTTTTCATATAAATTAAAGCTAATTGAGTTTGTCACCACTAACTTCCTGTAAAAAAAATGGTGAAAGTGATTCTTCTGTATGAAAGAAGAAAGGAAGCACAAACCCTTGATCAAGGTCATAAAGAGCAATACAGCAACACAGTGACATAGAACAACAAAATATAATTAAGGAGAAATAATAGTTTGTATAAGGAAATGATGATAAATCAACACCATCCCACAAAAAGGACTCAGATATATTAAGTCTAATACACCTCTCATGATAAACACAAAACTAAGGATATTTAGAAAGGAAAACAAAGAATCACTACACAAAAGCATACACAAAAAAAGAACACAAAATAAAATAAGCAAAAAAAAATGGGGAAAACATTGTAAAACAGCCAGAAGGTAATTGATAGAATGGTGGTGAATAAATCCCACATATCAATAAACATCATGACTGATCTGGACTCACCAATCAAAAATCATTAGAATGGGATGAGAAGTGGCAAGCTACAAAGTTAATACACAAACATCCTGCACTTTCCTGTACACAAAAAAATAAGAAAAAGAAAAAGATATTTAGAACATTTATTTCACAATTGTGCCTCAAAAATTCAAAAACCTTGAAGTAAATGTAATTAAATTGGTGAAAGAGGGGCCAGAGTAATAGCACAGTGGGTAGAGCATTTGCTTGCATGTGGCCTACATGCGTTCTATCCCTGACACCCAATATACTCCCCCAAGCCTGTCAGAGTGATTTCTGAGCTCAGAGCCAATAGTAACCTGGCATAGCTGAGTGTAGCCCATAAACAAGCAAACAAATAAAAAAAAAAGAGTTAAAAGAACTATATAAAGAAAAATACAAAATACTGCTTCAAGAAATAAAAGATGACATAAGGACATAATGATGATAAAAACACATAATACAATACTAAATTCCTGAAATCCCAAATAGTTCAAGACAGTGATAAATCAATATTAAAAAAGAAAAGAAAATTCTGGTTTAGGACACGGTAAATTTAATGATAAATAAGTATTAAGTTATAAATTAAATCAATATTAATATTAAAAATTCAATAATATTATAATATATAATGTTCTTAAATTACATATTAATATTTAATTTAATGTTGAATTATAAATTATAAATTTAATATTAATGTTTAACTTAAAATGATAAATTTACTATTAATATTAAAAGAAAATAAACATCTTGTTTAGGACATCATATACATAGAAATAGAAGGCATATCTAGGGGAAAGTGTAAAAGAAACTTGAAACAAAATTATTTTGGGTGTTGTACAGTATCATCATAGTCTGCATAGTTGTCTAAAACTAGTAATAAGGTTATATATTACTAACACATTATAACTTACTTATCAGAATCATTTTAGTATATTAACAATATCAATTTGAGATGATGCTACTTTTTCTCTAATCTTCAATTATCATGCCCCAATCTTCCAAATTCAGGGTAGCTTCTACATTTCAAAGAACATCGCAGTTTTCTCAACCCAAATGGCAAGTGCTCAGTTTCATTGGAGTATAATTTGAGTATAAGTTGCTTCCTCCGTAGAACTGGACAGTGGACAGTACTGTAGACAGTGAAATTTTAGATTTAGCCCTTCATGCTTATCATTAGTAGTTAAGGGCTAAACATGAAAGAAAAACAATTACCAAAATAGAAAATGTGAGAATAAGAATGCTGTGTGTGTAAATATGCTACTGTATTATATATACTTATAATTGTAGCATTTATGTACCTAGTGACAAATTTAGTAATTTTGATACTTTAGTCTGTTAAATATCTGAAACAACTATTCAAGAAATTCTTATGAATATTATTATTTTCCATGAATTTAAAATAATCTCAATAAAGAACATTTTTTTCAAAATCATATAGCACCTAAGTAATAAAAAATAAATAATTTTTTGGAGCAATAGTACACAATAGTACAGTGGGTAAGCACTTACCTTTAGGCAGCTGACTGGAATTCCATTTCTGGCATTCCTTATGGCCCCTTGATCCTGCCAGGAGTAATTCTTGAGTATAGAACCAGGAGTAATCTCTGAGCACTGCTAGGTATGACCCAAAAACAAACAAACAAAAGAAAAAGAGATCACTCACCCCAGAATTATTTGTGCTCATATTATTTGTGGGATTTACTTTATTTTCTGGAAAAAAGTATTAGACATTATCATCTAATAATTATCATTACTAATTATATGGGATCAAACAATATTCAAAATTTGATTGCAATTATATAAATTAAATGTTTTATATGCAACAATTCTTAAATATTGATAACCAAAGAGAATACTATTCAATTACTCAAACCTGGCTTTATATGTGTAATAGTAATATTATTTTTTTTAATTTTTTTTTTTTTTGGTTTTTGGGTCACACCCGGCAGTGCTCAGGGGTTACTCCTGGTTCCATGCTCAGAAATTGCTCCTGGCAGGCACGGGGGACCATATGGGGCACCGGGATCCGAACCGATGACCTTTTGCATGAAAGGCAAACGCCTTACCTCCATGCTATCTCCCGGGCCCCAGTAATAGTAATATTATTGTACCTCATTCTACTTCACACTAAATATCAGTCTGATTTTATCACAGGTTTCTAAGAAACTTGGCAAAAATATCCCTATCTGTCCTATTTAGGTATACTTGACAAATAAACAACTACAGAGCAGTCCTGAAGATTATTAAGCCAGAAATGATGCCAAGTCAGAATGTTGTCTTGATTCTGTCAGCTCCACAGGTGGGCAATGAACCGACATGCTCTGCTAACGTGTGGCAAGCTTCCAGACCTGAGGCATCTCCTTCAATTGGGAACCAATTAAGCTGAAAGTACTTAACGATCAAATCTCTCCTCTCAGTGTGTCCATAGTCCTAAAAATTCCATAAGATAATTGCAGGAGTAAAAGAGATCAAACTGAACAGTGCTTATAAAACACATCTCCAATAACCCTAGGCTATTGAATGCACACCAAGCACCTTTCTCCTTTACCTCCTGCAGGAATAATAGGTGAAACACTGCACAATCAAGTTCCAACTTAACCACAAATATAATACTCTAATAGCAAAATGTATTCTAAATAGTATTAATTGCTTACCTTCAAGATTATTTTTACTTATGTCTCAAGGTGATATGTCTTGATATCCCCTGCCTGAATATTCATGGGTACACTCAGTTTTTATTTTTATCTATATTTAATTTATTTTGTTAGCAGAAAAATTATTAGGAGGATTCTCAGAAATATGTAGTACACTATAGACACCCTTCTAAAATTTTCTAGGAATAAAAGTAATCTTAAGAAGAAGATTGTCCAGCAGAAAATGTGCACTGGTAAAAAGGATGGGTGTTGGAATATTGTCTGACTGAAACTCAATCATGAACAGCTTTGTAACTGTGTTATCTCACAGTGATTCAATTTAAAATTCTTAATTAAAAAGAAAATAGTTCAAAGCCTTTCCTTTTATGCCTCAGTCATTTAAAACTTCAATTTTTCCCTATGCATCCTAAAATTACAAGTTGTCAAATGGAGAAAATGGTCACCCAGGCAACTTTTAGAACAAGGGTTAGAGCAAAGTCTTTGCTCTCACTAGTTAACCATCACAGTAACTATAGCACCATATACCACTTCCATGATTTTTTGCATTCTATGTACACATGTATGTTACACATGCATACATAATTCTACTCGCACATGCACACACAGTTCAGAGTCTTCTAGAAAAGGATGACTTCTTTCTGCCTTCTTCATAAATAGCAAACATAGTACCGAAAACTCCATATGCCACTTCTATGATTTTTTAATTCTATGCAAACACAGATACATGTACAAATTCTTACCATTACTAAGAGTACAGTCTAGAAAATACCGTTATCAGGATAACTTAAGTTGGGTAGTTAGTAAAGCAGTTTCCTCGAATATAACCCAGGTCAGCTAAATTAGAAAGTTTGTAGAACATGAAGAGGAATTCAGTCACACTATGAAGTCTTATGTGTTTATCTGAAGTCCCTTACTATTATTGATAACCATTGCTTGAAAGGTTAAATCTTCCAAGTGCAGGTAATATATTCAGTAAAAGAAGAAATATTGGGAATAATAAATGGCTTTTGAGATCTACCAAATTACCAACACCAAAAACACAGGTTCCTCGTCCTATGCTTATAAAACCAAACCAGTCTCTTTGGTCTGAAATAATTTAAATATCTCGCTTTTATTAAAATGCTGAAATATTGTACTTTGAAAAAAGCTCCTGGTAAAGCATAGTAGACATACTCTCCATCTGTAAAAAGACATTTAAGCATGGTTGAAAATTGATATAATAGGGCTGGAAAAACCAGTCCATGATATGATGTTTACCACAAAGAGTGGTAAGTACAGTTAGAAAAATAACTACAGTAACAGCTACAATGATAGAGACAATGATAGAGAGATCAATGAAATCCCTTTTTCAAAGACAGGTAGGAGACAGGGGGAGAGGTAAATGAGTGACATTGGAGGAGGGAAAGTTGCATAGGTAAACAGGGTTGTGTATTTTATGGCTGAAACTCAATTATGAACATGTTTGTAACCATGGTGCTTAAATAAAGCAATTGTGATTTAAAATAAAAGAAAACTGGTATAATAATAGAATTGAGTTACTGGGCTCTTTCAAAGGACTACTATTAAAACTAATCACAACATAGTCTAATAAGAGATACAGTTAAACTATTAAAAATAGGGCTAATACACTTTAATTTGCTTATTTTTAAATCTATTATTAGTTCACATATTCATTTTGATAAAATATTCTAGTACCAACATCTGTTGCTCTAATAGCTAAGAATAAATAAGGCAAACAATGTCTCTTACTTTGCAAGTGAATTCACTTACTCAGTTATTTATTTGTATATATACTATCATACCTTATAGAACTAAATACTATAAACTATATTTAGGAAAATTACATTTAGGTAATTATCTCAAGCACCTTTAACATGACTGATGTCAGCTACTAAAGTGATTTCTTCTAGTAACAGTCAAAATACTAAGCAGAAGACTTAACTGATGTAGACTTTTTTTTTCTTTCGGTTTTTGGGTCACACCTGTCAACACTCAGAGGCTACTCCTGGGTCTATGCTCAGAAATCACTCCTGGAAGGCTCAGGGGACCATATGGGATGCCAGGTTTCAAACCACTGACCTTCTGCATGAAAGGCAAACGCCTTACCTCCATGCTATCTCTCTGGCCCCAACTGATATAGACTTAAGCAATGATACAAGTTACATAAATGTTTGATATCAAGATATGAGAAGAATATTTTATATTCTGCTGAAACAATAGGGGAAAGATAAGTATTCCAAATTTCAATTTGAGAGAAGGTATGAAAGGATCAGAATTTTTTGGCTTGGTTTGAAATGTAGGAAATTGAATTTAGCCCAGGACAAGTTCTTACACCTAGAGAAGAAGTGTGTAGGGAGTATTTAAACCTAGAGAAGAAAAAAAATCTGTTCATGGCTGGCTAAAAATTAAGACTATATTTTATTCCTATAAATACAACTTCCTTTTCCATTTATTCACTAAACTATGCATCGAGACTATGTTTGACTAATATGTGCCAGGGGTCTTTCTAGAGACCCAGTTTGTACTCTTCAAGATCTTAGAAAACAAAAGAGAATTAATTAATGGTATGGCACAGGTGCCATTTCTATTTTTCTAATTCATAGCTAAAATTCTTAATGCCCTTTTCTGTAATGCTTACCTACAACTTCTTAATATAAAACTTAGTAAGCTTCATAGGCATATCCAAATAACCAAATTTCAAAAAAAGAGATATATCAAGAACTAAAATCTCCCAGCCAAGATCATTCACTATCAACCAGGTATCAGTTGATCATCTGGATGACTATAGATTCAGAAAACTGACCTTTTAAACTTAGATAAGATTTAAAAAAATCATTTATCAAGTCATATCCTTCTCAAAAAATAATGCATGGTTTTCATTTGAAATTTTTTTTAAAGTTTTAGAATAGTTTTGCATAATAGTAGCAAACTAATGATAGTTGATGTAAAGTTCTCAATAATATATGCATGGCAAATAAATTGTTTTATATGTGGTCACAAATGGAATGTTATTCAGCTAATAGAAAGAATAAAATCTTGCCTTTTGTAACATGAATTAAATAGAGAGGAGTCACGTTAATAAATTAAGTGATAAGACCAATAAGCAGGAAAGAAAAATAGCGATGACATTACTCATGTACAGATTGTGGAAATGTTGATATTGTTTGTGGAATTGGTATTGAAATATAATATGCCTAAAACTCAACATCAATAACTTATAAATCATGGTTATTTAAGTAAATAAAATTATTTTAAAAATAGTAAATGGGCTTCTAATATAAATATAACTACTATTATTTTCTAATTACATAAGTAATTTTAATCATATCATAAGATATCAAAGCCCTATAAAAATAAATATAAGTCATGTAAGCTAATGCTATCTCAAAATACATCAGTAAATAAAAACAAAAGCAAGAATAAACTAATAGGATAATATCAAATTTAAAAGGTTTTATACGGGGGTCAGCGCGATGGTGCTAGAGGTAAGATGCCTGCCTTGCCAGTACTAGCCTAGGACGGACCACGGTTCGATTCCCCCACACCCGCATCCCATATGGTTCCCCAAGCCAGGAGCGACTTCTAAGCACATAGCCAGGGATAACTCCTGAGTGTCAAATGGGTGTGGTCCAAAAACAAACAAACAAACAAACAAAATATATATAAAAGATTTATACGATGAAAGAAACTGGAAATTCAGCCTAGCAATTGGGAGAGATAATTTACATACCATTTGGAGGCATCATTTATATAAAGACAGGTAGATTGTTTACATAGCTAATGATCTTCTTTGTCATATTTGTCATATGATCATATGACATATTTGTCAAATGATCATATTTGTCAGCAAAAGATAAACAATCAGAGGGAAAGAGAACTACAAAGTGAACCCATATAAGAAATACTTCAAGCTGTGGTCAAAATGGCCAAGCTGTAGACATAATTCACAGGGTTCAACTATTCCCAAAAAATACTCTAATTAGCACAAACAGATAAGAACGTGCTGCTATGGCTCTCTATCTACTTACTATTCACTGTATCAGAACCTTTATATATATACTCCATGCAGCCATACTCAATATACACCATGCATCGAGTAAGAAAGTACAATGAGATAAATATCATCAGTTAGTAAATAGTGGAGTGCTTCAAAGTTAAAAATGTCCTCATGAAAAAATGTTCTTATATTTTTTGTTATATAAAAAGAATTATTACCGATTAAATGGGAAAATTTTCTCCTTAATTTTAATAGATAACATTAGAGAAGAAAATTTTCTCTTAGGATAGTTTCTGGGGAAATAGTAGAATTATAACCTTGAATACACATAACCAGTATATTAAACAACTATATCAATAATTATTTGTGCTTACAATTAACCTTTATTGTACCAGAGTATTATTAAAATCATGTGAAAGAGAAATAAAACAGCGATTCGTTATTTTACTTTTCCAACTACAATGTCTTTGCTTTTTCTACACTCAATTGTTATTCAAACCACATATTTTGTTCATGTCAGAATACAGGGTTTGACTAAGAATTTGGTCATCCCAATAAAATGCCTTGGAAGCACAAAAGGGCATTCTACATGAAATGAATACAAAATTCCTTAAGTTTTTTTAACTGGAAAGTTGAAGTCTTTCCTTCACCCAGCATCACAAAATCTAATGTCACTGGAAGGAACTTCCTTGAGCTAGGAGATAGTCAGAAGTCTTGTCATCAGCTCCCAAGTTGAAAAGACAGATTCTCGGCCTGAGAAGCTGTCACTGCTGCTGCTGCTGACTTTCTCTTAAGGGTCCCTACCCCCACCCCCTTCACTGTGACTGTTGCTCGCTATCAGATTCCGTTTCTGTGAAGCCCTGGCAAAAGGACATATCCTGAAATGTGACTGCTGGGAGCCATTTTTTAGACATAAGAACAAATCAAAGGCTGAAGTGATGTGATGGATTTTATCCACCCCCTCCCCAGACTATTTCAAAAGACTTAAAGTGTATATGTATATTTCCTTTGAATATTCCTTTAGATGCATTTCCTTAATAGGTGTAATTCTTATTGTTTATCTTCTTATGTAGCGGCAATTTCCCTCATTTTTGAGGATCTGTTTAGTAAGGAATTCTAGTAGATAAGTTTCTTCAGTATTTTGCATTCATGTTAGAACCAGGTTATATGGATTGATAGACTTGTTATCTTTGACCCCATATGCACCAATAGTACCTTGTGGCATTGTTCCTTTTTGCATGAGCATATTTAAGTGGGGAAATCTTTTATTTTTGGGGGAGCGGGGGGGCCACCACCCAGTGACGCTCAGGGCTTACTCCTGGTTTTGCGCTCGGAATTCGCTCCTGGCTTGGGAACCATATGGGACAACCAGGGTATCAAACCGAGGTCTGTCCTAGGTCAGCTGCGTGCAAGACAACCACCCTACTCCTGCACTACGGCTCTGCCCTGAAGTGGGGAGATCTTAAAAAAAAAAAAAGTCTTTTATTTTTTTTGGGTTTTTTTTGGGGGGGGGTCACACCCGGCAGTGCTCAGGGGTTACTCCTGGCTCCATGCTCAGAAATTGCTCCTGGCAAGCACAGGGGACCATATGGGGCACCAGGATTCGAACCGATGACCTTTTGCATGAAAGGCAAACGCCTTACCTCCATGCTATCTCCCGGGCCCCCCCCCAAAAAAAAGTCTTGAGACACAGTTGTTTGTTGTCCAATAAGTTGTTAGTTTGACTCTTCCTGAAGTGTCAGAAAAGATTTGACTAGATTCAAAAGCATTCTTGTACCCATTTACTTAAAAGTATTTTTAAGGATGGAGATTTCTTAAAAGCATTTTATAAGCAAACAACTTCTACCAGCACTCCAACACATATCTGACCTTAAACTATTTTTCTTATACTTTAAGGACATGCATTATGTCTCCTGAGAATTTATATTTTTTTGAGCACAAAGATTTCAAAAACAGAAGTTTGAACAGTAGCACAATAGATGTTAGAAGAGAAATTTATACTGAGAGATTTATACACCAAAAATAAGATAAAATAGAGCAATAGTAAATAGATTCAGAAGTTTTGTCAAACTAATTATGAAAGTGAACAGAGGTGGAAATTACAACGGAAGAAATGACAGTCTAGGCAGACAGGGGCATAGAGGACCAAGATACCAGATAAGTCAGATGTAGTGATTAGAATCTTGTAAAGATAATATAAAGAAATAGTTAATGCTAAAGAGTTTGGCCTCTGGCATTGTTTGACCACTAGTCAGCAGAACATGACAATTGGGTCAATTGGTAACAAATTCAGTACTAAAGTCTTAAATAAGAAATCAATATAAAAAAGTATAAAATAATTCTAGCAGTGATTGATCCCAGAAATTGAAGTTACTGAGTTGAGCTATTGCTGATCATGCCTGATCAACAGGGAACTTGATGGACCTAGTTCCTAAATCAGATTTAGGATGAGATATCTCCCAAAGCCTGTGCCATAGATAGCATTGATGATGTTGTGGTCAATCCCTGTAGTGATCTACAAGGTAAACAATTTTATATTTAACACAGTTTCAAGCCTGAGCACCAATCATGTAAAAGAGCTGATCATGATTTTAAATAACTAACTTATGTTCTCATATTTAGTAATAGTCTGAATGTTTAACCAGATTCTCATTTAATAGTTGTGAAATGCAAGACTTTATCAGATGAGGCAATTTGTCCATAATCATGCACTTAAAAAATAACAAAGCTGAAAAACAGTCACAAATAGTTCAGCAACAAAGCCAATCCTTATCTTATGTTGACATAAATAATAAATATTTGATATATTTTAATGTCTCAGACCTTATGAGTGAAATAATCAGCACCATTTATGCTCTAATAAAATAGATTATAATGAGAAGATAGATGTGTTAAAGGCAGTAATGTTTACTGTTCTGTTGAGAAACTAGAAGGTTCTAGGAGAGTGTACTCTCAATATTTCTATTAAAAGTAGAAAAGGATCCGAGTCCCTTTCAGTGATATCTCCTAGATGGAAAATGAATGACTATGAAAGAAAAGGATGCAAAAGAAAGGGGGAAAATTAAACAAAGCCCAAAAGTCAAGAAAAATAATTTCTTTCATGGTACTACAAAGGATTTCATATGATATAATACTGAGTATTTAAGAAGTTGGCTAGAAGAAATAAAAGAGTGTCATCACAGAAGTAGGCAGAGCTTCATGATGTGGAGCTGAAGGATGTCATATGAAGGAATTTGGGCTTTACTTATTCTGGTTTCCATCTGTAAAGAATGGGTAGATGTCTGGGCAAATAGATGTGTAAATCAAAGCATGAACTGGTAACTCTTATTCCTTTTTATTATAAGAAATAGGTCCAAATCGGTTTAATGGCTTCTATAGTCCATCTGATCCTCATACTTCAAGTTCTTAGAGGTTAGAAGACAGACTAATCTAACATCAGGAATGTAATAATGTGGAGGAATGACTGGTTTTCATTAAATGGTGGTTTTCCCTCATTCTCTGAATGATTCCTTATTCTCCCATCCCACCCAGAAGGCCTACACTGGTTTCTCATGGCTACTTTTATAGCTTTGACAAGTCATCTACAACTCTGTAGCACACTAACTTCTACAGAAACTGTAAACATGTTTTCTGCTCTCACCACATCCTGCAGTAGAGACAAAACCTCTGATACAGACAAGTGTCATAAAAGATGTTTGGAATGTTCAGAGTAATTCCAAGCATGCCAAAGGTCTTGGATTCATGGGATAAATCATACCTTCCCCACTTGTCGATGGAAGAACTGAATGAGGAACATTTCTTTTCTATGTGGACAAATGAATTTTTCTCTACCATCAGACAAGGTTGTTAAACTCTAGGTTAGCAGGGGTCACTTCCTTTACCATTCCATATGTTTTAACAATCCAGCTGCTCATAGAATATAAAAGCCTGTAATTTACAAAAAAGAAACAGCTTTCAAGAGGCTTTTTTATGTTTTTTAGAAAGACTTGTGCTTAGAATATTTTAATTGTTGCCTTGAATTTCTATTCTTTTTTGTGTTCCTATCGTCTACTTTGAACATGCCATACTTTGAACAAGCAAAAGATGATTAGGATTTTTTTAATTATCAGGCAACTCAGTAAAAGAAATAGCAAGTATTTAGAAACAAAAATTAAGCAACAATCTAGATGCTCTAGGAAGTGAGTTTTGAGCAACACCCAGTGCTACTTGGAGATCAGACTTGGAGGAATTGGAGGACCATGTAGTTAAGCAGATCAAACTTGGGGTTCCTACATCTAAAAAAAGGTGCTTATATCCTGTCCCAAGCAAGGTAATTTTATTTTCCAATAGTACTGTGAAACATTTTTAGTCTTTAGCAAATTTAGTTTGTATCCATTATAATTATAAAAAAGAAAGCTATATTAATTGGCATTACAAAAAGTATAGATGAAAATGCTAATAGAACAAAAGTTTTTAATTGTTTCATAAAGCTGTTTATGATTTTTTATATAAAGGGATCTAAAATTCAAAGCACCATGACTACTTTAATAGCTTGATTTAACTGTGGCATTCCATCTCTAGCTGATATTATGATCCATGTCCAAATTTATATTTTAGTAAAATAATTATTAATACAGTACCATATATTCTTGAGTATAAGCCGAGATTTTCTTTCACAAAATTTGTGATGAAAACTCTGAACTCGGCTTATACTCAGGTCATACAGATTATTTTATTCAGCGCGCATTGAATCAAATGCACATAGTCTCCAGTGGTCTTCTACCATCTGCTGGTAGGGATGGTGCTTTAACTCAGTCCCCAAGTCAAGCTGAACTGAACTATATGTCACTGAACTATTTAACCCACACTATTCAATTGCACATTTCATTAAGTGAAAACCCCATTTAAGGCAGTGTAAATAAATGTTCATAAATCCTGAATTCTTATAATCAGGGGTTTTAGAACATAAGAATTCAGAATTTGTAGCCATTTACAATTCTTTACTATTCTAAATGGTTTATTCACCTTATTAAAGTTGCCATTGCATCCTATTGATTAATGTGGTATGTTAATAGTATACAGTATCTCAAACAATCATGTATTATAAATGTAATTGTGTATTTATTTATTTACCAATTCCTTAATTATTGTAATTGTTTTGGGCATATGTTTTTATTTTTAAAATTTACCAGTGGCTGCAGCATTTTTCACCTTGGCTTATACTCGAGTCTTTAGGCTTTCCCAGTTTTTAGGGTAAAAATTAGGGGGTTGACATATCCTAGTCAGCTTATACTCAAGTGATATGGTAATTAAATACAGCAAGTACTTAACATACATATTTAAATATAAAAATACTTTATTTAATAGTATATTCAATAGTATTAAATACTAATTTTATTGATAATTAAATTATTAATTAACCTAGTACCAATAATTAAATTATTACTATAATGTATTAAATTGTTATTAGTTTACTATAGTTAATATTGTATTAAATTTAGTGTATTTGGAATTGATACCCAATCTACAATAAGTTATGCACAGAGGGGAGCAGTTATACTAGCAGTCCAGGGGACAAATAAGGGAGATTTGGAATGCATGCTGGGAACAGGGGTGGAGGGACAACACTGGTGGTGGGAATGGCCCTAATTCATTGAAACTATGTACCTTAAATATTACTGTGAAAGATTCAGAATTCACTTTGGTCACAATAAAATTATTTTAAAAAGTAAATAAATGTACTGTATTTAATACTGTTTTATTTATTTGTTTGTTTGGGGGCCACACCTGGTGAGGCTCAAGGGCTACTTCTGGCTATGCACTCAGAAGTTGCTCGTGGCTTGGAAGACCATATGGAATGACAGCGATTGAATCCAGGTTTGTCCTGGGTTAGCCGTGTGCAAAGCAAACCCTTACCTCTGCGCTATCACTCTGGCCCCTTTAATATTGTTTTAAATGCACAAATACACTAAGTAATTAGATAGACTAATTCATTAAAAGACAGTAAATCTTATTTCATTAAGATAAAAAAGACAGTCAGGGAAGAGATAAAAGAAAAAAGGAGGGAGAATGGTTAAAGGAAGTAGGTCCTTGGTCAGACAAAAGTAATATAATAGAATTCACCACTTTTTAACACAGGAGTCTTCTGGAGGCTCATATTTGAGGTCAACTTATTTATATTTTAGGCACAACTTCAATATCCATAACTGTCTACTATCCTAGCTCATGAAACCCACCAAGGAAAAACATACTAACAGTATTTATAAAATGACAACTGGCAGCCTAATGATGAAGATAAAACCTTACAAAACTGGGTCAAACCAATTGCACAATGGGTAGGGCATTTGCCTTGCATGTGCTAACCTGTCTTCAATCTCCAACATCCGATATGATCCTCAAAATACCACCCAGAATGACCCCAGAGCACAGAGCTGGAGTAATCCCTGAACACTTCTGGGTGTGGCCAAAACAAACAAAAAAATAAACAAAAAAAAAAAACCTTGAAAAATTGACTCCAGAACTCAAAACTGAATTTTCCATAGTTTCCAAGTTTTAACACTGAACCCTATACTCAATAAGCTCTATTACAGTCCTTCAGAATAATTTATGACTGAGTCATAAGACAAGATCAAATTAGAATGTTCTATTTAATAAAGCAGGAAGGTATATATACATTTCCAATGATGTTAACCAAAAATAGTTTAAATGAATCTATTTTTACACATATGAACTTTGTAACCAGAACAACTCATTTCCTTAATATTCTAGATAGACAGTTGACATTTTACTGTACATTGGTTATGTCCCAATTTTAATTCTTAGTCCTCGGCTCTTCCTGTCCCCTCACTGACCAGGAAGCCATGCTCAAAAAATAAAATTATTAGGTTAATACTACTTTTAGCTTAACATGGTTAGGCAGATAAATGTGTTAGTTTATCTCATCAGCCTCATATATAAATCTAGACTTATCCAGATTACTTCCTGCTGCCAATCATATTTAGATATTTAGTATATATTAGTTTATAGATAAACAAGTTTATCAGAACACTAAAGAAGTCATCCTTTTAATCTCATCATCTAAGCATTCTCAATTTATCATTGATTCACTTGAGAATATATTTTTAAAAGTCACATTATTGTCACCCAATATAATTAAACTTTTGAACATATAAAAAGAAGACAACAAATTGAGTGGGACCTAGAATATAGAAGAGCCTAAATAAAGATACTTTACATGACTATTTTTACAAATGTCAACAATGAAAATACCAGGGTTATCTCAATGATAGCAAACTCAAGATATCAAATCTTCAGTATAAATTGTGAAAGTTACTTGACATCAATAGTTGACTAATGAAAAAGAAAAAGAAGGCAATGATAGGTATACAAAAATCAAAAATCATAATTCACTAAGGATAAGCATGCCAAAAATTTTAGTATAGTGCTAAGGAGAAAATAATCCATGTAGATAAACATTACTGAATCATTGTAAAAATTGATCCCTGTTAGAGGTTGAATTAAGAGCCACATAAGTCAAAATTATGTTCTACTGATGAACATCTTCCAAATTCCCAAACTTAAAGCATCAATGATTTATTTTTCATTCTCCATACTTGTTCTGGGTCAGCTAGGCTTATGTTCTATATTTTCTCCCTAAGTCTAGGCTCACAGAATATTTATTTATTATTATTTATTTTGGTTTTGGGGGCCACATCGTGGCTATGTGCTCAGAAATCGCTCCTGGCTTGGGGGACCATATGGGATGCCAGGGGATCGACCGCAGTCCATCCTAGGTTAGCACAAAAGGCAGACATCTTATCTCTAGCGCTACCACTCTGCCCCCTCTCAGAATAGTTATTATACATTATCAATTCACATGGATAGAAGGAAAATGGAATTAACAAGGCATATGTGCTCTTAAAACTCCAGATTCAATGTTACCATGATTATTTCTGCTTACATTTCATTAGACTTTATTTAATGAAACCTTATTTTTACTTGGATAAATTGTAAAAGAAAGAAACAAAAATAACCCCACAAAAACAAACAAACAAATAAATAAAATACCTGCTGGAAGTACCTTTAAACATTAGTGTACTGTAATGCACAGATAGTAAGGCAGAAATGCTACTGTACTTTGGGGAGTATTCAGATTCAGAGAATTCTGAGAATTGTAAAATGAATGTGGCCTTTCTAGACCATTTCAGAGAGCAATTTCTCAAGGTAGAAATATTGCACATTCTATATAATTTGAAGTCTATG
>PVKC010002524.1:0-43050 GCA_004027635.1 Crocidura indochinensis
GCCCTATAGCGCTATACTGTCAATCTTACCCCAAACTTGTATTTTCAATGAAGTAATTAATACAGTGGCAGGAGATTTAGTAAACTCTTGTTGTTTGCTGTCCATTCTGTTAAGTTAGTGTGTTCTTATGGGGATGGCAGCATCAAACAAATGAAGTTGACCAGAGATTCCAAGCACTATTACTGATACTAGAACTTTTAGGAGTGTGTATTCAGCTACCAGGCCTACCGGAAGAGGGAAGGAATCGGCATATTTGAAGTTTGAAGTTTGGTAAGATCAGTGTTCCTTCCCGAAGGGAAGAATACAGTGATGAGGCAGGGCCAACGGGGAAACTGACTATAGATGATGGAGATAGTAGGCATGGTGTCAGCAAACTGGGATCTCTGCCAATCTATTCCTCCCAAGAGAGCCAGCTTTCTGCTGTGTGGGCTCTTGTACCCTTTGGTTTACATCTTTTCCGAGAAAAGAGTGAGTTGTACCATTAGTTCAAGATTAGACTTCACTTAAGCCAACTGAAAGATATAGTTACTGAAATTACTTCTAGATAAAGTCTAATTGCATTGAATTTTTGAAAATATTTGCAAATAATTGTATTTTGACAGAAATAGATTCCTAAAGAATTCTTTTTTGGCTGTTGGAAAATAGCAAATAAAGCAAGTTTTGTTACATTGGAGTGTATGAGATTTAGAACCATTAAAATTAGATTTTTGGTATATTTTGCTTCTAACTAATCAGAATTTTGAGAAATGCTGAGTCACGTGACTAAAATTATATTTCTTACAAAGTAGTGTTTTATATACTTTTTCTATTATAGTGCCATGATGAAAACTATTATTTTCATGAGCATTTTAAATTGAAGAATTAATAATAAATTATAGTTTAATATATATATATCTTCTTTTCCAATTCATTTTTGTGATTTTTTTTTTGAGGTGATGCAAATATAGTAAGTTGTAAATCACATAAAAAAATAGTTCTAGGGACCGGGCGGTGGCACTGGAGGTAAGGTGCCTGCGCTTGCCTAGGACGGACCGCGGTTCGATCCCCCGGTTTCCCATATGGTCCCCCAAGCCAGGAGCGACTTCTGAGCGCATAGCCAGGAGTAACCCCTGAGCGTCACCGAGTGTGGCCCAAAAACCAAAAGAAAAAGAAAAAATAGTTCTAACTCTGGGCCGGAGCACAGTGGTGGGGCATTTGCCTTGCACGTGGCCTATCCGGGACAGATCCAGGTTTGATTCCTGGAATCGCATATGGTCCCTTGAGCCTGCCAGGAGTGATTTTTGAGGACAGAGCCAGGAGTAACCCCTGAGTGCTATTGGGTGTGCCCCCTGCCAAAAAAAATTCAACTAGGTTTGCTCACATTTTTAAATGTTGTGCAAACATAGATACTTTATTCTGAAGACCATAAGCAAGTTTGTCTGCCATTTTTTAACATATTGATTATCTCCAGTGTATTGTACTTGGTAAATCTATTTTCATATATTTTAGTTAGGTTAGTGTTTCTCAATCTTTTTCCAGCTTATTGTGACCCACTTCTATGCTTGTTTTCTTCCTGTGGCACCCCCCCCCCCTTTCTCATCATACTGGTAAGCCTCCAATAGTCTTGTGTTATAATCCCCTGTTTAAACAAGTTTCGCATCTGGGTCTCCCAAACACATGCTGAGTTATGTGACTAAAATATACTTTTACAGAAAAAATTAGAACTTTCAGATTCCCTTAAGCATTTGGATGGGATTTTAGGGTTACATGGAATATAGAAATAATGAATGTTTCCTGGATACCAGTCACCATTATATAAGCCTTGAATGATACAAATAAAAAGCTTCCTTTGACAGGTTTTACATTCAATGAAGAAGAGAAATAAAAAAATAAAAATTACTATAAAACCCTGGAGAAAATGAAACTGGATAATAGCAATGGGATATGGGAGTATAGAACTCCAGAAATTTTTATAGGGGCCACATCTACTCTTGATTAATGGGGCTCCTGTTGGTGCTCAGCCCTGTAAATTAGACTTGAGGAGTCAATGCTTGTCCTGTGCTCTAAGACCTAGCAATGCTGGGGATTTCCAGAGTTAGCTGTCTGTACTTGGGGGTATTTTGGGCTATACCTGACTGTGCATAGGGGACACAAAGTGCTTGGACAGACTTAGGCTTTCTACATGCTAGGTACGTGCTCTATTATTTGGTATCTGGCCTGTGACTGCAAATTTTATAGGAAGTTAGTTGAGATTTTGTTGAAAAGTGACATCTGGACATATCTTTTAAAAATGAGGTATATGAGTGAGATGCGATTATCTTAAAATAATATGTGAATGTCAGGGAGTAAGATGTAGAAAACCTGTCTGGAATACAGGCGGGGTGGGGGGCGGGGGATGGATGGGGAAGGGAAGAAATGGGTTTATTGATGATGGGAAGGTTGCACGGGTGAAGGGGGTGTTCTTGTTATGAGTATAATTATGTTTGTAATCACAGTGTTTAAAGAATTTAGTTAAAAAAAGAATGATGTGAAAAGAAGAAATAGGTCATCAGCGACTAAAACAATAAGTGGCGTGTTCAAGTAATATCATAAAAGTAAAGGTGGAATGAATGAGGAGTCATTGGAAGCAGAGTTCAGAGTGACTGGGAGCAGAATTATTGGAGAGAAAGGGAAAAACATCCATGTCTTAGAGCAGTGGGGTGAGACAGTCTGATTTACATTTTAATAGCATCACTCATTGCTGTATTAAGAATAGATGGGAGAAGGGACAAGGGCCGAATTAGGGACACCAGTTTAAGGATGTATTTGTATTGATTTAGTGGTGGATTGTAACGGTGGTGGAAGTGGAGTTGATGAGAATGAGCACGTCCAAGATAATAAAGAGATTACTAAATTATTTGTTCTGAATAAGTAAAAGGTTGTCATTCCAGTCAATGAACAGAAGAGAGAAAGTGAACAAATGTTAGTGTTTCAGTTTAGTTTGGTGACTGAAGATCAGGGTTTTAGATATTATCTTTGATATCTATTAGATATCTAAGTTTCAAACTTTGTAATGGATACTAATAAAACCACTAAAAAGAATGCACTTAAAGAATACTTACGTAACAAAGGAGTCGGAGGTTTATCTAATTGTCACAATTCTGGCGTTTTCTAATATTTTTGTGTAAATTGTGCAGGTTTGTGTCTATATGGTATCTTGGATAGATTTTAATAGATTAAAAATGACATTTTAATCCCTTTTAAGCTTTCACAAGAACCTGTTGTTTCTAGAATAAATCACAATTACAGTTATACAAAAACCTTAAGAGTATTTTATGGGGAATACAAAGATAGGGCTCATATATTTGACTTGTTTATCACTTAACAGAATCTAGGTATGTTGATTTCTAGTCTAATTAGATTCATGCACCATTTTATTGCTATCAGAACAAATAATGGTTCATGTATGCTGACTTTAATCAATGAAAAGCAGCTGCCTAGCATGTTTTGAATGGAATGAGTCAACAAGTGTCATTAAATCATTTGGGTTTGTCTGTCATGAGTGGTAAATTTGGTGGGTAGAAATCTGCCTTTTGGTATTTGTCCTTTTTAATTGCTACTTTATTTTTAATTTACTATAGCTGTTGAGTGATATACCATTTATCTCAGATTTTACCTGAATACAAAAGTTAACTTCTACCTCTGGCATAAACATTTTATTTTTATTTTTTAAAAGTTTTTTAATGAGACCATTGTGAGTTACAAGTCTTTCATAGCTGTATTCCATGCATTTAGTGGCAGTGAATTAGGACCATCCTCACCATTCCCACCACCAGTGTTAACCTTCCTCCACCATACTTACCTACATGCATCTCATACTTCCTTCCACCTCTCGCTCCCAGGACTACCAGTATAACAGGTCCATTTTGTATTTAGTTTATTATAGTTTGGGTCTCTTGATCCTATTGTTGTTGACTTTAGATCTGATCTTTTTTTTTTTTCCCACTCAATGCTTCTGAGACTCTTAGCTCCTGAACCCCATCTACATTTTTTTTTAATGTAGGAGGACACAGAAATATGAGCCAGAACAAAATGAATCAAGTTCCAAGGTTCTGTGAAAAAGGCAGGAGCCCCTATCTAGAGTATAAATAAAATTAAAAGAAAAAAGGGGAAACAGATGTGGCTTTTTTTTTTTTTTTTTTGCACAGGCACAGCAAATGTTGGGGAAATTAGAAAGGAAATTCCAAATTCCATTGGCCTAAGAGATACAGAATGTCACCACCCATGAAACACACTGTTAAAAAACCGACTACAGGCTCTGGTCATGTTGGTTGTCCAACCCCCAGGTCTCTCTTTTATGGTCTCAGAAAAAGTTTTGTTCAGTGTGGTTGTCACAGTCAGTCTTCTGTAGTTAGAGATCTTGGTTTTTGCACAGATCCTAGGATAAAGTCTTTGTGGTCCCAGGAAAAGTTCTACTTAGTCTCATTTGTTGTAGTCAGTCTCTCTTAATTAGAGATGTTGGTTCTTGCACAGATCCTAGGTTGGAGTGTTTTCTGATTTCATCTCATCATTAAGTGCTGAGGTAGAGCAACTTGCCCTTAGAGCTGATGTTCCCTCATCCTCACGGTGTCTTATGAACCTACCTGGAGCAGATTGGTGTCAGGACAGCATTCAGGCCACCCCCAGGGGAAGTTTGATTCCTTGTGCATAAACATTTTACAGTTTTTATTTCATTTTTGGGGAACTAGTTTTGCTAATATTTTCTATAGCATTTGTTTTGGAACCACTTATTCATTAAAACTATGATGGTCCTAGATATGGGTCAGTGTTGAAACTCTTGCCTTGTCTCTGTGTTCAATATTTGGGTTCATTACCAACACAAATTAATTTTTGAAAACCCTGCTATTCATTAAAGAAGATATAGTAACTTAATTATATGATAAATATTTGTTACTTATAATTAGCAACATTCTTTAATGCTTAGTTTATACTAAAATTAAAACTTTTTAATAATATATTTTGTTATAAAATTTATTCAGCTATTTATAGCAATGAATTTTGTGAAGGGACATTATAAATATGTCCATATGTCAAGTAAAAAAGTATGAAATAAAATTTTATGCATCCTATGATTCCAACAAATATTTGCTCAGTATAGAAAAAAGTATATTCAGAATGCAGTCTGAAAATGAGAGGAAAAAGGTTACTCACAGGTCATTTTTTTGTACATTTAGTGTTTACATATTCTCCAAAATGAAAATACTTTCTTTAAATAAAAATTTTATATCCTACATTTTTTATTATGTGTTTGTTGTTTTGGTTTATTGTGAGGCCACACTCAGTGCTCAGGGCTTACTTCAGGCTCTGTACTAAGAGATCACTCTTAGTACAACTTATTAACATATTAACACTAATTATCATGCCTGCCTGAAGAAAACTATAAATCATGAACAAATTTGAAAGCAATAATTTAAAAGAGAGTTGAATAAACAAAAGTAACTGGAACTCAGAAGACTCAAACATTGAAGAAATAAATAGTGCTGGATAGTATGCATCTTACAGGGTAACTAAGACTTCGCTCAAATTGTTCTTCAATGTTGCTGGTTTGAAGAACCCAAAAACAGGATTTGCCTTTAACTGCAGGCTTTTTGGAAGTTTCCAATTATTTTGTTTTTTGGACCACACCTAGTGATATTCAAGTATTTTTTTCCTGGTTCTGCACTCAAGTATTTCTCCTGAAAGGAGTATGGTGCTCCTATGGTGCTCAATGAACCTTATGGCGTACCGGGGACCGCATTTGGGTCAGTCACATGCTAGGCAAGCACCCTATCCCTGTGCTACCTCTCAGGCCCATGGAAATTCTTATTTTACATGGATGGATAAGGTAATGAAAAAAGCAGGAAACTCAACAAGGAAAGAGGAACCTCAAAGTTTTGTATAGAGCCAAACTATAATTTGCCTTGCATGTGGCTGATTCAAGTTTAATCTGCAGCATCCCATATATGGTCCCTGCGCACTCCCTGAGCACTGTTGGATGTGGCCCAGAAGAGAGAAATATTTGTGTATAAATTGCTCGGTCCTAAATTACATAAACTATAAATAGGACATATTTTAATCAGCTCAATTTAAAGCAAGTTAATTTTGACATATATTATAAATAGATGATAACTTATATATAAATATGTAATATATATGCATATTTACATATTTAAACATATATGGTAGGAAGAGATAAGATTTGAGTTCACATAAAGAAACACTTGATCCTAGACTTCGTCCCATAAACTGCAAATACCAAGATCTCCAATTACAGAGGACTGATTTTGTCAGCCACAACTGAAAATGTTTCCTGGCATCAGAGAAGGACCTTGGGGTTCCTCAGTGAGCATGTCCGGAGCCTGTAGTCGTTTCCATGACAGTATGCTTCAAGAGTGGAGAAACCTGCTATCTTTTAGGCCAAGGGAATTCCCTTTCTAATTCCCCAAATATTTACTGTGCTTATGGAAAAAAAAAAGGCACAAAACCTTGCTTCCTCCCTCTCCTTTTATCTCTCTTTTCTTTTCCTTTCTCCTATTGTAGCCTTTTTAGTTTGTGTTTATCTTTATTGCCATGTTTCTTGTTGGTGCCTGTTTTCTTCTTTCTTTTTCTTTTATTCCTTTTCTCCTTTTAAATTGATATTGATAGCTCCTAGACAGACCTCTCCCAGCATTCTTTTACTCTTGCAGGGCTTGGGAGAACCTATTATGGGTTAGTTTTGGAACTTAAAGATCACTCCTGGCAGGTCTAGATGGAATTTATGTGGATCAGGGAAGAGATGAGCAGCAAAGTTTTTTGTTTGTTTGTTTTTGGGCCACACCCAGTGACACTCAGGGGGAGTCCAGACTATGTGCTCAGAAATTGCTCCTGGCTTGGGGAACTATATGGGAAGCCAGGGAATCTAACTGCTTTCTGTCCTAGGTCAGTGCTTTCAAGACAAACTCCCTACTGCTTGTGCCACTGCTCTGGCCCCAGCAGAGAAGTTTTATCTTTTCCAGACTCTTTAGAAGATTAGACCCAAATAAGAAAATAATTAAAAGACTAATCTTAGATCAAATATGGTACTGATACTAGACTTCAAGTAGAACCACTATCTCTTTATAGATAGCCTCACCCTTAGTTTTTGAACTAAGCCTAGCGACTTCTTTAACTCAGTGGATTTCTTTTCCATTATGACTGGTTTCTAGCCAAACAGCCCTAGAAGAGTAAAGATAAATTTGAAATTTGATATTGAGGAAGCTATATGCATATTTACTAAATTCTTGATTATATAAATGTCATTATAAGGTATACATGAGTTTAATATGTCAGTCTCTTTACCTTCTATAGATGAATATTATGCTAAGTTCATAAAATTTGTTCTTGAAAGATCAAATTCTCAGGACTGAAGCTATAGCACAGTGGTAGGGAGTTTTGCCTGGCACGTGGCTGCCCAGGACAGACTTGGGATCGATCCCTGGCGTCCCATATGGTCCCCCAAGCCAGGAGCGATTTCTGAGCGCATAGACAGGAGTGTCATTGGGTGTGGCCCAAAAAAACAAAAAAAAATTTTGAATTTTCAATTCCACCAAAGACTTGACTAAACTTAGTTTTTGATATTTAAGGGTTAAAAAGTCACAACTGTGTTCTTATTTTGATCTCAGTAGATCACATAGTCAATTTTTTTTTGTTGTTTTTCTTTTTTTTGGTTTTGGGGTCACACCCGGCAGTGCTCAGGGGTTACTCCTGGCTCCATGCTCAGAAATTGCTCCTGGCAGGCACGGGGGACCATATGGGGCACCGGGATTCGAACCGATGACCTTTTGCATGAAAGGCAAACGCCTTACCTCCATGCTATCTCCCAGGCCCCACATAGTCAATTTTTATATGATTTGATGTATTAACTTGATTTACTGTAAGCAACTTTACAGTTTCATTACATGATTTTCAAAATGGGTGTATTCACTGAGTAGCTCAATAACTAAAACTTACATCCACTCACAACTTTTTCTTTGTTATCTTTTCCTGCAATATCTTCCCTAGCTAGCCAAATCACTTTAGGTGATGAGATGAGGTTATGTTTTGGCAGAAACAGTACACTAACCTTATAATCAAAGTATATTTTGGGATTGCAAGAGGCCACTGATACAAGTACATTAATGATGTATTATTTGTTTTCTTTTTGTTTTCCTTGTATCTGAAGGGAAATGAATAAATATAAAATCATGATGTCTATAAACTGAATGAAAACAAGGTATAGTTTGAAGTAAAATTGAGGTTCAGTTGCCCTCTAGGGGCTTAGTTTTAACACAACACATGTAGATATGATGTCGTATTTTTGGAGGGAGGATAAGCTGAGTACTCTTTTATTTTCTGTTAAAGTATAACTAACCCAGGGTAAGGTGCTGCAAATAAGAATGCGAGAGAGGAGAGAGGAGAAAGATAGGGCAGAGAAAGAAAAGGAGAGGGCAGAGAGAAAGATGTGCTCAGCAGCTAAGTTTTTATTTTGATTTCAGTGACTGATAATTTCCTCTACTTGGAAATACCTTCTAATTAGAAACATTCTGGCTCTAAGATGTCTAAATAGATTTAACTGTGTTGTTCTATGTCAACTTGATTTTAATCAAAATATATCTGTTACTTTGTCATTGTAGAATTAGACATTATTTGGTAGGAGGGAGCATTTTTTTTAATGCTTGAAAATATTTGAGTAGTGATAGTTCACTTTATGTGCAGATATTTAGCTCTTTTGAATATCAGTGTTCTCATTTATCAGTGTTAGAAATATTTGTATATATTTTATCTCGACATGCCTTAAAAATCTGGACCCCTCTTATGTACAGTATTTTTTCACCTTTATAACTATAATTTTTTTACTTTTTCCTCATGGGTTATGAAGTAGTCAACACTTATTGTTAGCTTATAGTTATGTTCAAAATTCAAGTTTCCTTTTAATATCTGTATCATAATCACTTGTCACATTGAGTACTTAATTAAAATTAAATTTGGAGGATTAGGGACCCACCCAGCCATGCTCAGGTTATCTATCACTCCTGATGAGCTCAAGGGACCATGTTTCAGGCCAGCATAGGAATAATGTTCATCAGTGTATTGTTTGGTTTGGATATTTTTGTATTTGGGAAGCATACTTCTGACTCGACGGAGGTCAAGTAGTGCTTCCAGTGATGCCCATGGGACCATGCATTAGGGGCCATGCTTTGGGAGATCATGCTTAAGGAACTGGGCTTTGGGGACCATGTGGTGCTGGTAATGTAATGCAGAGCTCCAAACTGTAAAGAAGTACTGTGGTCTCTTGCTACTTAGTCACCACTGTCTTTTTAAAAATAATCTATTTTGTGTTTTTAATTTTTATGCTACTGTCTCTGAATTGAGGGATGAGTCTTGGTAGTACTCAGGGGAACACATAAGGTGTCAGGAATCAAACCCAGGCAGCCTCAGGCATGGTAGGAACCCTACCCACTGTACTCTCTCTGCCCTTGAAAGCATTATAAACCTAATTGTAGTATACTACCAGGTAATTATTACTACCTATTATTACTTAGTACTTAGTATCTCAGTGGTTACTCCTGGCTATGCACTCAGAAACCACTCCTGGCTTGTGGGGGGCCATAAGGCCCGCTGGGAATCAAACTGAGGTCCATCCTAGGCTACTGGGGGCAAGGCAGATGCCCTATCGTATGCACCACCACTCCAGCACTGTGAAATTATTTTGTATGTTCGATTCCTATTTTTGTTTCTTCACTTATCTAAAACTATTCCTCGAAGGTACATTGTTCTCGAATTTATGGTTTTTATTGAGCTCTTAAAGGGTGTGACATTTAAGATGAATATTTTTCCCCCTTAGGTTCTGTTTGCAGTGCTGCCCTGTTCTTTGAAACATTGTGGGTGAATTCTCTCTTAACACTTCTGGCACCTTTCTCTGATGTTTGTGTGCCCTTGTGGGCTTCAGGGTGAGGACGAGGTGTCCCTGAAGCCAGGAGGAGGGGATAAGAAGTTCACTGTTCAGTACAGTATTTTTCTTAAATGCCTTTCAGGAATATTTCCTCTTCTGCGTTGGGGCTACCTTTGACTTATCCTTTCTTAAGTGTGGAGCCCTGAAAAAATGCTCAGAACACTTTGCTAATGCTGAGATTCATTAAAGGTGGGTAAAAAGCTTTATTCTGTGGACGTTATATTTTTATTTTTCTCTTGGTTTTCTATTTATCCCCTCAGTCTGTTTCTCTTGAAAATAAGGAGGGCTATTTGTGGAGATTTTCAGGATTTTTAAACTCTTTTTTTTTTTCCCCCCTCAGAGTGTTCTAGGTTATAGAATTGGGACTTAAGAACCAATGCCATGCTGAACCTTGCCAGTCTCCCCACCCCCATCCTCTTTCCCCAAAAGTAGACTACTAGTACTCTTACCTCTTGTAATTTTCTGCTGACTTTCTTTTCCTGTTTTATGTCAGCTAGCAAAATAAACTTCCTTCTACAATGGAGTACAAATCAACTTTTAGTAGCTCTCAGTTATCAGATAGATTTGGGAATATATATACACACACACACTTTTTATTTTCAGTATTAGGAATTTAACCTCCTGTGGTCTCACACAGCAAAGCGAGTGCTATCACTGGTTTCTGTGAGCAGTTTTTATAGAAATTGATAAAATGAGTAAGATAAGGAATTATAGCTGTGACAACATTATTGAATACCAAAAATTAACCGTATAAAATACTTGCATTTCATAAGTAAGAAACAAAATTCTTTGACAGGTTAAAAGCTAATGAAATTAAATAGTTAAATTCTAACCAACATAATACCAGAAATCCTAAATTTGTTCACAGTTTCAGCCATTTAAAAAAATTGTCAGATCCTTAAGTCTTGTTTTTTCCTGTAGTCTCTTGAAAAAATATATGTATATTTATTGATATAGATTAAAATAATTGACAGATTAACAGTGAAGGAATTAGATTTCTAGCTCATTTTATTCCAGTTACTTTTAGGTTTTTCATTCCAAAACATCAGCCTATTCTCATGTTTCTGATCTTTCAGGAGACTTGACTGGAAATTGGGTTTGAGTTTATTAAATTACTTTATTTTTCTCAGGTAGAAGTTGTGGGACTTAGCTTATTGTACTGATAAAATAGAAAAAAAGAAGGCAATAGAAGACTGTTAATTTCTAAAATTTGTTCATGCAATTTCAGTCATTTAAAACATTTTCAGATCCTTAAATCTTGTTTTTCCCTGTAGGTTCTTGGGGAGATATATGTATATTTATTGACGTAGATTAAAAACGGAGGGCTTAGATTTCTAGCTTGTTTTCTTCAAGTTAGTTTTAGATTTCTCATTCCAAAACATCAGCTTATGCTCATGTTTCTGTTACTGGTATATATGATAATTTTGATTCTTTTCAGCCCCCCTGCTCCCTTAGTTTTTCTCACGAGAGCCTACCTTAATTAAGGACCCTACTTAAAATGGGTTATTTAAAAAGGTTCTCTCCTCCTATGATCTCCCTTGTCACTGTCATCTTCTGATCTTCTTTTTTTGTTTTTTAACTTGCACTACTCTAGCATGCATTGTTATGTTTCTTTTCTGACCCTTTTGGATAAGCTCAAAAAGATATAGACGACTCTCAGTTTCTTTTTCTACCAAGTTTTAGGTACGTAATAGACCGAATTTAATTTTTTTTTTTAATTAGAAACTGGTTTCTTTTTATCTTAGGGGTCTGTGTGCAAGTATATTAATTTCAGAGGGATCTCTGAGGATGCCATAGGCTTTAGCTTTGGGGTTTCTGTATTTAGTAAGTATTATTAAGTGAAACTCATTACAAGAGCTACGAATAAGTTATTTTGTAAAAGTCAATTTGATTTGCAATACATGATGTTTCTTTCATGTGTATCCTTTTTGTGATTTCTTGTTAATGGTGAAAGAGCTTTTTTACTACTATAAAAGCAAGTGGTTAGATGACAATTGGAACTGTAGTGGAATTAAAAGATAGCTACTATCAGATTAATTGGAAGATCTGAATTAAACAGGACCAAGTAGGTTAGGAACAGATTGTTCGAAATGTGACTCCCTCTCTTCCTCTGACTGTTAGGAGACAACAGAATTATACATGCATTCAGTTAACCAGAATGTCAGTGATAATCAAGTGTCTCGCTGATTACTATTGTAACCATGTGTTATTTTATATTAAACCAGACAGAAAGAACTTATTTTTGTTTGACACAAAAAAATATGATGACTCTGTAGTTTGAAAGTTTTATGTTTTGAGAGAGCTCTTTTTAGCTTAATGCCAGCGAAGCAGCTGCTGTTTGAATTTACTTTGTAAAACACTGCATTATTCATTTCCATAAACAAAACTTCCTTAGTAATTATTTAGCATTAATTTATTTCTGTTTATTTCATCCGACCATGTTGACATTCTATTTTAAAATTAAAAATATTCTTTGAGGAATCTAACAAGACTCCAAGAGCCACGTTTTCAACTTTTCTTCTGTTATGAGAGCACATTTCTAAATTCTTTTCTAATAATTTTTTCACATTTGAAATATTTTGTAGTACAGGATTTTTATTTTAACAAAATTGATTAACAGCAGAAAAGAGCTAAACTCAAATTCTTCATAGTGGTATCTTGATTGTAGATTCTTAGAAACAAGTCCCATGTTTTCTCACATGACTTTTTTTGTGAATATATTTAACAGCTATTATCTTGGATTCTGATAGTGTAATATTATTAGAAATAGGTAAAATAATTTGTCATTTGTACTCACAGGTGGTTTTATAAGACTAGTAGGGCAAAGAAAATAGATTTAGTTGTACATGTCTTGGAATTCTATTCATCTTTGCAAATACAGGAACAGTTGTTTGAATTTTGTATTTCTTCTAGTAACTTGTGGTGAGTTCTTGACTGTCATATTTTTATTATGATTTATTATATATGCTGCCTTTGGATAATTAGTCTTTTACTACCCATGTATGATATTTATCATTTTCCCAAATATGAGAACAAATTGCTGCTTTATTTTGTATTGTTTAATTTTAAGTAGGCCTTGCTTTATGCTCCTTGGAAATTTCTTAAGGGCGGCAAACCAACTGTTCTCTAACTTAATAAATATATAGTATTTTAATAGGGGAAAATAATTAAACAAAGCCCTTCAGTTTATTAAGTTTATTAAGTATCATTGAAAGAAACTATCTTCTTACTAGTGTTTCCTAGAATATACATTTAGAGAATTGTAGCAACTAGTAGGTAATGCTTTGGTTGTGGATTGAACAAATACAAAATTTCAATTAAGGGTGTTAATTTGAAATGATCCCTGAATAGAAGTAAACATATCATACTTGAGCTACCCTCATAGGACTGTGGAAAGGAGGAAGCCTGTGAAATTAGAAACTACAGATTGAGAGAAGGAATATCTCCCTATGACTCCTTTGTGTCCAAGGACTACAGTGCTATTTGAAATAATTCTGAGAAATACATGGTGAAGTGAGTAGTAGGTATTTTGATTGGTAACTAACTACTTGTGCATAATTATTCTAGCGTCAGTCTTTCAACTTGGCATAGACCTTCACCCTTCACTGGGAGCCAAAATGCTGCCCACTGTTGGTCTTTCCTCTGTCGTGTTTTAGAAAACAGATAGCTCAACTATTAAAATTGAGATTTTACACAGAAACTTTAAGTTTAAAACAATATTAAGTCTTCAGAAATGACAGAGTTGTGATCTTTCCATTTCTGCAGTCACCTGCATCTTTAGAAACAGCACGTGAACTTCATTACTATAGGCTTTGTATATATTTGCACCTATGTAGAATGCGTAAGAGAAATAGTATTCAAAAGTATGCTTCCGTATGATTTGCATAAGTACACTTTAATGTCTGGTTAAAGGAAATAGCATAGATATTTTTTCATGCAAAATGAGTAATATTCTGTATTTAACATTCATATGATTAAGATTCAGATTCTAGAAATTTTAAAATATCATTAAACCTTCACAATTTATATTTTAATTCCCTTAATTATGGTTTGTATGTAACTTCTGGGACTGTTACAGATAGGATGAATTTCTGAAATCTATTTCCAGGTAAGTTTGCCTAATGTGAGTGTGTGTGGTGATACATGTAGTAAAACATGAGACAGTACATATAAAGTGAGTAATAGCAATTAATAATTTAGTTCAAAGTTGAACCTATTTTTAAAAAGTTTTAAAATAACAAAGTAACTATAAAATATTAGACTGTTAAAATAGTCTCATAAGCTATTCCCTTTGGATTGGGGAAAATTGACCTTTATAATTTTATATTTTTATATGTGCAGTAAATATACTACCCAAATTATTTTTCACTTCTAAAAAGTAGTGCAGTTTGCTATGATTTGTTCTCATATTTTAAATTCAAGACTTCTGTATCATTCGTTTGAATTGCTTCATTTGGTAACAAGCAAAATAATACTTTATGTTCAGTTATTCCAACAAATAACTTGACTATCCGCTTCTTAATGTTGAATTTAAAGGGACTGACAGTTATAAAGGAGGAAAATTCTCATATTCTGTTTAGTTGAAAGTGTTATAAATGACAAGCATTTTTGTTAGTTTTAAATTCACTCATTTTCTTGTCAGCAAGAACAATCCAGTGTATTTAATTTTTTTTTGAAAAGTGATGCAGAAATTACTTGGTGTTTTATAGGCAAGTGTGTGCTTTTGGGGATGGTGGTGGTACAATGATTATGATGTAACAAGAACTGTTTCTTTGCCGTCTCTGTAAATATCTGTGTCTAAAGTAGGACTCTTCTCTGAGAGCAATCAATTTTTAATACAATTGTATTCCTAACTACTTGAGCTGATAAATAGTGAGGTTTGTTTTAAAGAAGTCAAGTTTATTTTGTCAATTTTCTATTTGCCCTGTATAAGATATATTTAATTACTTTATTCCATCTATGTATTCAAATTAATCAGATTCTGCTACATATTGGTGCTCAAATTAGAATAATTCTTTAATCAACTGTGTTATCCATGCCATGGTAGACGAGAATAGAAAAACTACTGTTGGCATATTGAAGATGCATGCATTTTATTTTCTATTGTAATTTAAAAGTAAAATCAGAAATATTGATTTCTACTTGACTGGAGAGATGATTTAGTTTGAATATCAGTCTGATCTTAATCAGGTGAGAATTAATTGAGTTGGAGGTATTAGATATTCAGTGATGTTAACTGAACCATGATCAATCTTTCTTTTGTACTATCATAGAATTATCAAATAGCTCATATGCTACATTGTGAAATAATCTTTTCATGATCATCTTCCTTCTTTCTTGTCTCATTAAATGCACCACTAAATTCATTGTGTACAGAGTAATCTTTAAAGTAGCAAGCTAATAAATCAAATTTTAATAGAAAATTAAAAGCATAATAATTTTGTCATGGAATGCTGTTGTCAGAATTTTATCATGCTGTATTTTCTAGTGCATAGTTTTAAAATCAAGAGGTTTGAACCCCTGCTTTTCAAGTATATCTGAGACCTAAGCAAAAAATCTAGTTTTACATTTTTATGTTCAAGAATACAAGAAAAAGTGAGCAGTACAGGATTATCTTAATGTTTATTTTCTGAAATAAAAATAGATTCTGTAGCATTCTGTTGGTCTGAGATGTGGCATGGGCTTTTCATTTATTTTAAGAGTGTGATAACAATATCATAAGTGTTGTGAAAATATAAATGGTGAGATAACACCTCCATAGGACTTGTTCTTAAGTAGTAAAATTGTAAAGTCTTTAAATAAATCACAAGCGATCTGAAAGGATCGATTTGCCTTGTTAACTAGGGATACTACACTTATTAAATGTCTAATTAAATTTGGTTTAACATGTCTTTTTATTCTCCCTTTAGAACTTAGAAATTGAACCCTACTTATTAGCAAGGTTGTACATGTTATTGTTGGAGTCTTCATTTTGGCAGTTGGTGTGACGGTGTTAAATTATAAGAAAGTCAGTAGTGTGCCTTGATGGTGTCATTTTTACCTTAGAAGGGTGCTTTTCACTTGGTATGATTAAAATGGGAATAGTAGGACTGGTGTGGCTGTGTATTTTGTGAAAAGGCATGCTGAAATTTGGATTTGAGAAGAAATGGCATGTAATGCAACTAAACTATATGTGCAGAAATAGCCTCGAGAGTGCAAGGAATGGGATGTTCTTAATGAGATTTAGCGGGGTTCCTTATCCAGTTGTTGCTGAATAGTAATGTCACGAAAAGTTTATTTCAGGAAAGAAAAATAAAGATTATTTGATCACTGTACAAATCAAATCAAGACTATTAGGACTTCACTCTTTCTGCTTTCTATCACAGCCAAGCTTTAAGTTTAAATTATGTTTTGTAAAGTTGACATCTGTGCAAAGTACAAACTTGTTTCTTCAGTTCTTATCTCTCAGATACTTCATTTTCCTCCTAACCACAGTGACCATTGCATATTGTTCCACGTGTTCTACTTTGCAAACATCCATCCATCTGCTTGTCTCTCTGTACACATGGTTATGCATTATTTAGGTAGAGATGGTAACTTGCCTCTCTGTGCTTCCAATTATTTTTACTTTTATGCCTTGGAGTCTATTCCCTATGTGTACACCATTTTCTTTGGTTGCATAGTATTTCATGGTACTGTAGTTTTACTTTGATGGTTGGTGTGACTGTATTAGATTGAAAGATGATAAGTAGTTTGTAATTTTTTTTAAATAGTCATGGTGTCAATGGCTATTTTTACTTGTGAAAAAAAATTTTAGCTCAGAAAAATAGAATGAAGTATCACTAGTTAGTCTCTTAGTGATACTGTACAAATAAGAACCTCATTCATTTATGTACTATATTTTTTGTTATGAAAGACATAGAAAATAGCTTTTTATTCATAGAAGTTGAATAATTTGCTGTCTTTACAGGTGATTTTTTTAAAGGGGAGATATTATATTTCATAAAAGTATATATGTACATTATGTTGTTCAGATTGCTTTAACTGCTGACACTTAAATACTTTTTCAAAATTAAGATATTACAAATTAGGAAAAAGGGAAGGAGAATGAAATGAATATCTTGGGTTTTGATTGGAGGCCACATCTAGCAGTGCTCAGGGCTTACTCCTGGTTATACACACTTAGGGAACACTCCTGGGAGATTTGGGTGACCATATGGGATTCTAGGGGTTGAATTGAGATTGGCTGCTTATCCTGGCTCTCTGACTCATGAGTACTTTCTAATAGAAAAATGAGTTCAGAACCACTTTAAATCTAATTCAATTAATATATCATTCCGTTTGAGTTTTCTATAAACAGAAATCATTCCTTTTCTTAGTAAGCACAAAGTGCTCCCCATTGGAGTCATGTTTTATTCTGGTTAGGTTCATATTCGAAAGTGGAGATTAAGGAATCTAAGTGTCCCAGTCAAATTTCTATTTTAAATTTTGATTATACCACAAAGTTTCTTTTTTTTTAAGTTAAACTTGTTTTTTTAATTTTGAATTACAGCCTTACTAAATAAAAATTTGAAATTAGTCTCAAATTTAGAATATAATTTTGGTGTGAATGTAGAGTAAGGCATGTGCCTTGCAAACAGCCAACCCAGGTTTGATCCTCAGTACTGCATATGGTCCCTGAGCAGCTCCAGGATTGATTGCATGATTCTCTGAGCACAGAGCCAGGAATAAACCCTGAATACAACGGGATATGCCTGAAGCCTTCCTCTGCCATCACTAAAATGATTCTTTAGTTTGAAGAATGTAGATAATTGCTTATGCCATGGAAAGATTAGCAGATATCATGCTTGTAAATATAGGGTGAGTTTAATCAACTCAAGCATCATAGAAAATCAATTTTAAATTGACATTCATTAGATTTATTTATAAGTCTATTTACTATCAAGTGAATAAGTTTTATTGGATAGCTATTTATATAATAGGTTTTATTTCCTTAAAGTTTTTTGAATTAGTGTTGGAGTAACCGATTTTCAACCTATTCAGGATGATTCTTCTTTGCATTTGCTTGTCCCTCCTACCTGTTCTCCCTTTTTTCCACATCTTCGGATGGTTCTACTCTTCCAATAAAGACCTTCTTCCAGTTTTGGTCTACAGCTTTCCTTCTGCCTGCCAGTGCCCTTTGCTTATTGCCACATAGCTTGTAGTAGAAGTTCCCAAATCTGTTTTATTCCCCTAACCTGTGTGGATTATTTTCTGTGTTGGTGTCGCTTCCAGACTCGTGATTCCTAATCCTCCCCTGGGATTGGGGTATGAGACTGCCTCTACAGATTAGAAACAATAATTTAATAGGCTTTAAAAGGATTGTTGGTTAGCAAAACATGTTCTATGGATATAAGAGACTGAGCTCTTTATTCAAATATTTCTTTACATTCATCTACTTTTTGTTTTTGTTTATATAATACTTACAAATTTTTTTCTGAATTTTTTCTCTATCAGCAGTTATTAGTTTACAGTCGCTGTTGTAGTAAAATACACAAATGTAGCAGCTTTTAAAAGCATACCAGCTACTATCATAAGTATCATGAACCATCTTGTGATTCAAAATTACAATCTAGATTTTAATGGGTTAAAATTAAGATGTTACAGAACTATATTTCAATTTTGGAGGCTTCAGGAAAGTGTGCTGTGCCTCTTTCAGTTTCTAGAGGGTCTATTTTAGCTCAGACTGCCATAACAAAATACCGAAACAGGATGGCTAATGATTAGTTTCATTTTTTTTCAATGTCTCTGGAGGCTAGAAGTCCTAGGTCATTGTGTCAGCATAGTTGGTGTTTGGTGTGTCTTCAGGATTCCAACTGCTGACTTCTTAAATTCTTTGGGGTGGGGGTGATTTTGGGTCATGCCCCGTGGTGCTCAGGGTTTACTCAATGCTCTGTGCTCAGAAATCGCTCTTGGCAGGCTTGAAGTCCATATGAGATGACAGGGATTGAACCTAGGTCTGTCCCTGGTTGGCAGCTTGCAAGGCAAATGCCCTACTGCTGTGCTCTCTGGCCCCCAACTTCTAATGTTCTTATGCTTGAGAGCAGAGAGGAAACAAATTATTCATGACTTTTCTAAGGATTTTTAGGATTACTTTGGACCCAGCAAATAATGCAGGAATAATCTCCTTGTTTTAGTGGTTTTAATGAGTGATGTTAATGTATCTTTGCCATCTAACTTATCATGCACAGGGGCTGGAGATTATTGCCTGAACCTATATGGAGACAGTTATTTTACCGAAGATAGAAAGCAAAAGCAAAACAAAGGAAGATGCTGTACATTATTAGTCAAAACAACATAAGGACTGATGCCATCGTGGTTAATTTCTCTGCTACGTTATCCTTCTATACAACTCAGTCATTTTGTCAATTCTAGCATAGTTGGGAATAATGATTAAATACCATTATTTGATCCATTAATGGATCATGATTAAATAAATCCTGATTATATATAGTAGAATGCTTCGAAACATAGAAGACTTAAGGTTGTCAAAAATCTCTCTTCTGTCTTTGCATTGTGCAATAGGAACTGTTTCACTGTATCGAAAACAAAACCAAATTTATATTTCTGAAAGTTCCTTTTTTGGGTGGGGGCATACCATTGGTACTCAGGGCTTACACCTGGCTCTGTGCATAGGAATTAGCTTTGGGAGCTAAACCCAGGTTGGCTACATGTGTGGCAAACACCCTGCCCACTGTACTATTTCTTTGTTCTCCAGAATTTCATTCGAAAAGAATAAAAGTCATGTAATAGCCCAACACATGTATAACTTCACAGAAAAAAAATACAAAATCAAAACTAAAATCGGTCTAATGAGTTCTGCTTGTGTTTAACCAGGGTCAAACAGTTTCTTAGACTTCTATAATGCTACACAGTCCTGTCTTCCCTGTTTTTTCTTTCATTGGAGACCCTTAGATATTGGTAGGTGCTTTGTGACAGCTCTTGAGTGTTGCACACACCCAGTAACTGAACATAGCTTAACTTTCTTGTCTTTACTCCCTCCCTTTCCCCACTCTCTAAAGAAAAAGATATTTCATATGTTTTATGTACCTTTTCAGGCCCACTGACTGCTGTCATGCAATGAGACCAAAATTGAGGGCTTTACCACTTGACTCCATATTTTATCCTCAAAAGTAATTGTATCCCTAGTCTAGTCAAGTTAAACCTTTCCAGTTGCTGCTCTGAATCTTCATTTCTTGCTGAGATAATTGTACTGACTTGGTAACCAGTTTTCTGTTATTTCCTACATCCCCACTTACCCAATTTTGGAGAAAAATGATCCAAATTTGTCATTCCACTGTTTAAAAATCTTTCTGAGGTGCTGAAGTGGGCAGAACACTTGTGTGTGTGACTGAACAGCATCCCAGATAGTCCCCTGAGCACCTGCAGGAGTGCAGAGCCAGTGAGAACTGCTGGATGTGGGCCAAAAGAAAAATAAAAATCTTATGAGAGGGGAAGGGGCAGCCAAGGGTTGAAGTAGACTGTGGTGGAGGGTCATTTTACTTGGGTGGTGGGTGTGGTGCGATAATATACTATGAAGAGGTGTGATTCTGTACTCAAAATATACGTAGTGTAAACCAACATTACCACAACACTAAAATAAATAAAAATGCTCTTATGCTTCTTCATTACCTTTAGGACAAAGCCTAAACTTCTTAGTACTGCCACTGATTATAATTGATACTTGTCTTTCTTCCTCAACTTGACTTTTAATGTATGGATGAATGTGTTTAGGCCTTCTGGTGCTGGGCACTACTGCCAGGGCAACCTCAGTGGTGCTATGGGGTCATGTTTGGGATTGAACCTGAGATGGGCAATTGCCTTTGATTGAAGCCAGTTGGGTACATGCTTTTCATACACCTTCTCAGTACTGTTTCTGAGTCAACTGTTCATTTTTTAACTGTCTCTCTTTCTCAGGAACTGTGAACTGTTGTTAGCATTCAGAGGTTGGGATCTTATGTAATTCATAGAAATATCAGAGCCTAACATAGTGCTAGGCATATAGTGAACAGTTTGAACTGGTTTGTTGATTGATTGAATGGTATTTAATAAACATGTGGATAGATATCAAATGAACATAAGGGGAAAAACTTACTGTATTAATTCCATTGAAGCTTGAACTAACTTGTCAGATAGTGCCAAGTACACAGTAAGCACAACAGATATTTATTAGTATTAGTCTTACTGCTATAATGAAAACAAGAATGTTCATGATTTTTTCCCACATCTTCACTTTTCCTTTAATAAATTAAGAAAAAAAAATCAATGAGGCATTTAGTTAGATTACTTCTTATACTTTACAGTGAGTGATATAATGCACTAATGGATTTCCATCTGCAGCTTTATAGGTTTAACTTTTGAATCAAAAACATATTTTCCTTTTTAAGTTTTTTATTTGAACCAGTTATTTATTATTTTAGTTTATTTATTTAGTTTCAGACATACAATGTTTCAGAATCAGTCCTATCATCAGAGTCAATCTCTCTCCACCAATGTTTCCAGAGTTCATTCCATGCTACCAACTTTTTCTCCTCGCATGCCTGCAAAACAGTCCCATTTTTTTTTTTTTATTAAAGATTGGATCTTGTGTTTTCATTATTGTTAACCCTGGTTTGGATATTTAGTTCTGTACTTTCTTAACACCATCATTGCACCCGAGTCCCCTGTCCCTTGTCCCCCATCCTTTCATATTTATGTTTCTTCTCCACTCATTTTTTTTCTTCTCCTCACTATACTCTGAGGCCAGAGTTTTCTTGATATCTCCATTTAAATCATTGTATTTCTTCATGCAGTTATTCTAAATACCACATATAAGTGATATCCTTTTGTATTTATCCTTCTGGCTTACTTCATTTAACATAATACTTTTCATTTCCATCAATGTTGCAGCAGAATTGCATTATCGCAGCACTTTTTACTGCCATGTAGTATTCCATTATATATATGTACCACATTTTTATGATCCACTTGTCTTTTGTTGAACATCTAGGTTGATTCCAAGTCTTAGCTATTGTACTAAGTGCTGCAATGAATAGCAATGTGCATACATCCTTTTGGGTCAGTGTTTTTCTATCTTGGGGACAGATACCCATAATCCTATGACATCATGAATCAAAATCATTTTTAAAGGCATGAGTATAATGAAGAAGCCACTTTCTCAAAATATATGCCTCATCAAAGATTCTAAATTGTTATGTTTTTCTATTGGGACAACTAATGTTATAAATTTCTTTAAAAACTACATATGGAAGGGCTGGAGCAGCGGCACAAGTGGTAGGGTGTCTGCCTTGCATGTACTAACCTAGGACATACCACGGTTTGATACCCTGGAGTCCAATATGGTCCCCCAAGCCAGGAGCGATTTCTGAGCGCGTAGTCAGGAGTAACCTCTGAGCGTCACCGGGTGTGGCCCAAAAACAAAAACAAAAATCAAAAATTACATACGGAATCCCTGTTTATATTTATTAAAATGTTTTCCAGCAAATAACAACCAAAAATGATATACTTTTCAACTAAACTGAATATTTCCTAATTCCACTCTTCTTATACTATTGATAATATTTAGCTTTGTAGTTATATTAAAATCTGGTTAAATTAGGTTGAATTCTTTTTAAGAGTGAAGATCATTGACTCAGAGGTAGTAAAGAGACTCGTTTCTTTACTAAATTTTGTAAATGAATATACATAAAATTAGAACTCTATAGAATCATTTCAGTACCTTTATGGAATAAGTTTATGCTCTCAGTTATATAGAATGCTATGTCATGGTAACTGGTTTCACTCAGTGGAGAGAAGATCTTAGAAAGAAGAGAACAAACTTCTGGCTTCATTCACTGCCTTTGCTTTAGTTTATTAGACCTTAGCCACTTTTGAAACAGGAGAGCTGAGAGTGACAGTCACCTCCTGAAGCATTTTAGTTTTACAGTTTCCAGAAGAGACGATTATTGAGCAGCACTCGTATGTCTCCAAGGACCAAGCACTAGGTAGAACTGCAGAAGTCTTCACTTAAAAGATAGCTTTTTCTTTTTTTTTGGTTTTTGGGCCACACCTGGCGACGCTCAGGGGTTACTCCTGGCTATTCGCTCAGAAGTCGCTCCTGGCAGGCACGGGGGACCATATGGGGAACCGGGGGATAGAACCACGGTCCGTCCTAGGTTAGCGCAGGCACCTTATCTCCAGCGCGACCGCTCGGCCCCCAAAAAGATAGCTTTTTCATGAGATAACTTAGTCTTAGACTCCAACTTCTGAATGTGAAACTGCATATACCATTGAAGGAAATTATACTAAAAATGGCTAGCTGTCACCCCAAATATTTTCATTTCTATATATTTCAAACCTCTTATGATCCACAAGTCATAAGATAATGATCAAATAGTCTTGACTACCGTATGTTTAAAATGCATTTCTTTATTTTTTTAAAAATTCAGTTCTGGGGGCCGGAGAGATAGCATGGAGGGAGGGCGTTTGCCTTTCATGCAGAAGGACGGTGGTTCGAATCCTGGCATTCCATATGGTCCCCCGAGCCTGCCAGGAGTGATTTCTGAGCATAGCACCAGGAGTAACCACTGAGCGCTGCTGGGTGTGACCCAAGAACCAAAAAAAAAATCCAGTTCTATATAAGAAAAACGTTTTATACTTAAGATCAATGAAGAGTTCCATGGTATGCTATAAATTTAGAGTGACATTGAAAATATGCTTTACTAATGTTTATAATAAACCCTGAATGTTTTTTAAATGTAATCAGATTGAGAAATAAAAATATTGGAAAGTTATAAATAAATGCTATATCTAATGGTAATTGCGTAAAAATTCATAAGCCTAGTATTTGGAAAAAAGTGATTTTCATAAACATGAAACATTTTAAAATTTCATAAATTGGGGCCCAGAGAGATAGAACAGTGGCGTTTGCCTTGCAAGCAGCCGATCCAGGACCAAAGGTGGTTGGTTCGAATTCCGGTGTCCCATATGGTCCCCTGTACCTGCCAGGAGCTATTTCTGAGCAGACAGCCAGGTGTATCTCCTGAGCACCGCCAGGTGTGGCCCAAAACAAACAAACAAAAAGAAATTTCATAAATTGTCATTTCTCATTGAATATTTTAGTTCTAATTAAATGGCTTAGTTCCAACTTTGCATTTGCAAAGTAAAACTGATTAAATGGTAAGAATAAAAGATAATTTTCTACATGCTTTTTAATAACTTATTAAAAAAACTAAGGACTGATTAAATATTAAAATATATTTAAAATTATATCAAATAATATAAATTCATTAATCTTCATGAGGTCATAGAAAGAAGTACACAGGGCTTACTTCTGGTCTTGTGTTTAGGGATAACTCCTGGCAAAGCTTGGAGCCATATGAGGTACCAGGGACTGAATCACATGCAATGCGAACATTCTACTTGCTGTACAATAGCTTCAGCCCCCAATTCACTATTTCGTTTGGTTATTGGGTCACACCCAGCCACGCTCGGGGGTTTCTCCTGGCTCCACACTTAGATATTGCTCCTAGAAGGCTCGGAGGACCATGTGGATGCCGGGATTCAAACCACCAACCTTCTGCATGCAAGGCAAATGCCTTACCGCCATACTGTCTCTCCGTCCCCTCACTATTTCTCTTAATGCTTTAATATTGAGGCTCTTCACAAGTTTTTTCATATGAAAATTTGAAATTACATAGACAGCATACTCAATTACAATAGAATTTTTGGCCTATTTTTTATTTCAATTTAGACTTTTTATCTAATTTCTTATCTAAGTTTCTTAGATATACTTGTTATGTTCAATTTTTTTTTTACAAGTTTCTCCCCCCCCCCACCAGAGAAATGAACTTTTAATCCCTAAACTCATGAACTTTTAATCCCTAAACTCAATCTCATCAAGGTTAATGTTGTCATTAAGCAAATTTTTCAAACTTCCGGAATAGCTTAGTGACTCAAAACTCACTGGTTGTTGAATTCGTTTGCATTACATTCGGGACTAAAAATGATAGATTTTAATGATAATTAAAACTACCCATTGAAAGAAGCAGGCATGTGAATTCTGAAGCATTTAACCTAATGCTGAAAGAAGTGATTTAAATAACTGATTTTGTTTTAATTTTAGAAATCCTTTGGCAGTATTGGCAACATCATTATTATATGAGTGTATGCTAATGTTGTATGAAAGAAAGAGCCTCATTAAAATCTTGTTGCTAAACAAGTGACAAAAACCTTACAAACAGCTTGACGCTTGAGGCCAGTGAGTGACTCCTAAAGAGATTCAGACAAGTGTGAAAATACATAGACTGTGACATTACTGTGATCGTGACACATGAATGGTATCCAACATTAATTCTCTGCTCAGACATTTTTATTCATTGTAGGGAAAACAAATATTAAAGAATTACCCAACCATTCTTTCGTGAAATTCTTCAAATAGAAAAGTAACTGACTTGTTAAATTCAGAGAGTGGACTTTTGAAATAATACCATTGGTTTTAAACTCAGATCTTTTCATTAGGAAAAAAATAATGGTGCTAAAATTTTTTTTTTTTGTCCCCCGTTCACAATACAGACCAGGCAAAGGACCTGGGTTGAGGTGTATATGGGGTGCATTTACTGTACCTCCTCTTTCTGTACAGTCGGTGTAGAGAACGCAGCCTATGGTAAGCATTGGGAGGCCTTGTGCTAGAATTTTTTAGACAATGTCTTAGTGAATTAGTTTAGCAAAGCTACAGAGAATCAACCCAAGCAATGTTATCTTAAAAAAAGTGTAAACCAAATTTTGTCACTTCTGGTTTAACTTTTTAACTTTATGTATTCCCTTTTGATGATTGCCCATGACATAGTTTTTAGTTGGTTTCATAATCTCTCTACAGAGGCAGATATTAGTGATCAGACTGTAGGTAGAAAATTAACTTTGCAACACTTTTTTTTTTTTTTTTTTTTTTTTTTTTTTTTTTTTTGGTTTTTGGGTCACACCCGGCAGTGCTCAGGGGTTACTCCTGGCTCCATGCTCAGAAATTGCTCCTGGCAAGCACGGGGGACCATATGGAGCACCGGGATTCAAACTGATGACCTTTTACATGAAAGGCAAACGCCTTACCTCCATGCTATCTCCCGGGCCCCACTTTGCAACACTTTTGAGAGTAAAAGTTTGGTCACTTTTCCATTGCTGTCTGCCCAGCCACTCAGATTCTCCACAGATAAGAAACTGGCTGCAATGTAAGGAGCCCTCAGTCAAAATATATAAAGGCTATTTCCTTAGATTTGGCCCACGTGCTCAGATTGTCAGCATGTAGAGGAACAAGAGCATTCATAAGGTAAAATTACGTACAGAATCGAATAGCTTGTATAAGGATTGCTGAAATTAGGAAATGAGTTGCTGGAAAAATAATTCTTGAGCAGTGAATTGACACAGATGAAGGTGCTTGCCTTGCATGTGACAAGGAAATGACCTCAAAGCAGTGCTACTGGAGTAGCTCCTAAGCACTGCTCAGTGTGGCCTTAAAACAAAACAATGATCCAAAATGTTTTTGTTTAGACATTAAAGATTTGTTTTCCTGAAGACTCTTTTTGTTTTAAGATATTTATATTTGTTCCTTAGTAACTGAAAACTAAGCTAAATAACACATCGTCAATAAGAGGGAACTCTTGTAATTTTGAATTAAAGGAATTGGATATTCAGAAATTATTTATTTTTTATCTTTGAGTATTATATCATAATTTGAACTAGAGCATGGAAGTAAGTAGTCGTTATATGCAGCACATTAGAACAGCTAATGTTAAGAGGGTTAAGAGAACAGTTTACAGAGGTAGGGAACAACATACACTGTCATGTGGAAGGGATAATAATGTTTGAAGACTACTGAGTTTGTCCCAACACAGATGATTAGAGTAGCAGGTGACCCAGCCCTGGGAGGATCATGACACCCAACTTTTCTAGTGGTGGTTCTGGAAGGCAAGATACTACAGAAGCCACTCTAGAAAACCCTTATTCTGCACACTTATTCTTGCACAAGTATTTTGTAGTGCCTGTCCTATACGTAATTTTGAGCATATTATAGTTAATATTTAGTGAATAATTTACAACTGTTAGACACATTAATTTTGAGGGAGAAAAAAGCAAAACCAAAAGCATATTGATTACATCATAAAGAATTTTCTTCAAACATTTTTTTTTTCAGATTTTACCAAATGTTGCAAGGACTCTGGATTGCTGATGGTAGTAAAATGCCGGAAAGAAAATTCTGCCTTGAAAGAATGTCTAACGTCTTAGTAAGTAATCACCTCAGTAGTTGTGTGTCTGTGTGTTTGGGTCTTTAAGTTATGAGTATCAGCATTTTTTCTGTTTAAAAATGAAGTTAAAAAAAAACAACTTTTCACACCAGCCCCCCTTTCCATTTTTCTTTCTTTTTTAATTTTTGTTTAGTTTTGGTTTGTTTTGTTGTGTTTTGATTTTTGTTTTTTCTTTTTTTTTTTTCCTTCCTCTTCTAAATTTATATTTACAGTTTCTAGACAAGGGCTCCTCCCCGATATCTTTTCTTCTTTTTCTTTTAAACGCAAACATAGAACTTGAATCATCTTGTTCTGCTTCATATATTGAAATAAAAAAAGTGGATACCAGGGACAAGCAGTCATAAGAGCATTGAGTGGAAATAAAAAATGGTCAGACCTAAATATCCAATCAAAGTCAACGACAATGGAATCAAGAGACCCAAACCACAAGCCATACACATAAGGGACCTTTTACACCAGCAGTCCAGGGGGCTAAAAAGGGTTGAGGTACCGGATGCATACTGGGAACAGGGTTGGAGAGAGGTCAACACTGGTGGTAGGAATGCCCCAATTCGCTGTCACTATGTACCTTACATAAGCTGTGAAAGACTTGTAATTCACATGGGCCTCAATAAAAGCTATTGAAAGTGAATAAAAAATAGAAAAAGAAAGAAAAAAAATGAGATCAGGGTCAGAGAGGTAGATAAGACACCTGCCTTATATGTTACTAACCTGTGTTCAGCTTGCCACCTTATGTGGTTTCCTGAGCATTACCCGAAAACAGAGCCAGGAGTAAGTACTGAGTACTATTGAGTTGAGGCATGTAATCACAGAGAGAAAACAAAGGTCAGTAAAACTGTATATAAATTTCTATGTTTTAACAACTCACTTTTCATAAACAGGTTGATCTAGAGGAATAACAATGAGTTTATACATGGCTCATCTAGTAAGAGACACTGCATTAGATAATATCTAAAACCTTTGTCAGCATTGTGATTTAATTTTTAAATTTAATGTGATTTAACACTTAGGGAAGGTGTAAATCCAATAAAGGAAAAAGTAAATTTAAATCCTTAAGTATAACATCTAGATTGTTAAAATGTAAAATGGTTCATATTTTACATTTTGGGAGTTGAAGGAGACACCAGGCTTATATCCGGTATGTTCATGAGACCACACGGTACCAGAATAAAGTCCACGGCCTGGTACATGCCAAGGCATGTGCTCTTATCACTCGAGCCATATTCTTAGTATTGGTCTTTAACTGTTTAAATTTTAAAGCAAAAGTATGCAAAGACTAAATGCTTTCCTTTTTTTCATCTTCATATATTTTATTACTCACTATTCATTTAATAAAATGTACTGTGTAATACTTCAGTACAGCCTTTTGCATACAAGAGTCTTATGGCCTCGTATGTGTTCTCAGAATATTTTGAGGGACAAGTAAAAGCTGTTAAGGTGAGGGGAGGAGCTGAGAGAGGGGAGGGTAGCTCAGTAGGGAGCTGTGGAGCAAACTGCTGGAACCTGAGGGCCACTGAAAGAAACAAGGTCTGAAGGGAGGCCATGGTCAGGAAGAGGTTGAGATAAACTTGCTTTAGCAAGTCTTGTTAATTGGTAGTTGTGAGGTCTGACTTTGGGCAGACCCACATTTTTTTATACTCTGTCCCTCAGCCCATGAAAGCATATACATCAATTTGGTTTGATTAAAGAACTAAATAAAAAGTTGTTAGAGCAGTAATTTGAAATAAATGGACTTTCTGCTTGCAAAGGGGCAGGCTGGGGGTGGGAACGAACCTTGGGACATTGTTGGAGGGAAGAGGGGACTGGGTTGAAACATTGGATGTCTGATACAGCTCTGTTCTGATCAACTTTGTAAATCACTGTCTTATTAAAAATTAAAAGAAAGTGGTCACGACCAGCTGAAATTTATTTTTTTTAAACAAATAATAGACACACAAATTTACAGACTTTGTTTTGCATGAGGTCTTCTGATCACAGTACTTGGAATAGTCCTTGAGCCACCACTGTGACTCCATAACAAAAATAAGCAAAATATGTAGACCCTGTTCAGAATGCTGAAGATTTTATCAATGGGCCTCTGCAATTATAGATGAAGGAATACATTGTGATTCCATGTTTTTTTATTAATAGTAATTAAAATAATTGTGAGAGCAGTATTTATGGAGCAGGACCTGCACTAGGTTTTTCTATAGAGAGGTAAGAGTTTATCCTGTTGGAGTTGGAGAATGCTGTTCGATCCCTGGCATCCCATATGGTCCCGAGCCTGCCAGATGTGATTCCTGACTCATTTTTGTTCTTCCTTGTTCTTTCTTCTTAAATTCTCATTTATCTTAGGTCTTTATCCTAAATGTACAATCTTCTCTGAAGGCACTTGCAGACCTTGATGTATCAACTTTTTTTCATCTTTGCTTTTACACACGCCCCTCTGTATATGTATTTCTGTTGATTTTTCAAATCACAGTGTATTTCTCGTTTCCTCACTTCTTCCCTCTGAAATATGGTAATGGATGTTAGTGGGTTTTTTTTTGTTTGTTTGTTTTTTAGTGTTTTTTATAGTAGCACTTTGTATGCTGAATTGTAATGGCAGGCTTTATTTGAGCACTTTGAGGATAGGAGCGAAGCCTCTGCTCTAGTCTGGGATAGTGCTTTTCAAAGAAAACATTTTTTTTCTTTAATACTCAATAACAATTTTTCCACAGCTAAAGTCTGCTTCGAAGATGTGTTTGAATATTACGCTTATGGATGATTTAAGATATTTTAACTTCCTTTTTTATAGCTATAAAGATCCAGCCTTTTTTGAAGAATGCAAAATGGAATACCTGAAGGAAAGGGAAGAATTCAGAAAAACTGGAATTCCTACCAAGAAAAGGCTACAGAAGCTTCCAACAAGCATGTAGTCAATTAGTAAAATACTCAGCACTCTAATGCTAATGGAATCGCAATCACCGGAAATAGACTCAAAGAGAAAGGTGTTTGCTTTCTCCTCAATTATGGAAATATTAAATTTTATGCGAAATAAAGTTAATTGTAAAGTTTTATTAAATGTGACGGTGTAAACTGTAAAATAGGATATGGTTTGCCTACTTTGTATTTTTCATAGAATTTACCATAACTGTAGTTCCATGGAAGTGTTATCGATTTGGGGGGTGTGGGGGATTATGGGGGGGGCATTGGATCAAACCTGGTGGTGCTAGCTTTTCCTGGCTTCATGCTTAAGAGTGACCTCTATTGGTACTAGGTGGGAACTTTGGGGTCTCAAAGTGATAATTGCTTTAACCTGTTATGTACTACTATCTCTCTGGTTTACTGACTTTCAAGGTTGTCATCATCTTTTACTTTATTTCAGCATATGAACTGTTTATCATTATAGGCCAGGAAGGTAAGAGTAGGAAGTCTTCAAAGGTAATTAGTACTTTTGAATTAAATACCAAAAGTAATTAATAATAATTATTGAAGAATGGCAATACTTCAAAATCATTCCTGTTGGAATTGCTATGAGGATTCAGTATTACAAAAAGATTTATGGAACAGCGCCTGAAACATGTCAAATATTAAATTAAAAAAATTTGTTTGTTTTTTTTTTTCTAGGTGTTTAGGGTTTGCTTTTGTCTCTACACTCCTGGTGGTACTCGGAGACCATATGGAGTGCCAGGGATCAAACCTGGACTGAATATGCAAAGCAAGCATCTTACTCACATTGTACTATCATTTTGGCCTGTTAAATGTTTTATGATGGGCTATATTAGTAAAGGCATGTTTGCAATATAGGATATAAATACTTAGAAAGTTAGCTTATATTATGGTGGTTTATTATAAATTATATATAAGCATATATAAATATTATAAATATATATAAATTATCATATAATCATAAAATTTAATTATTTGATTTATTTGGCTATTGTAAGTACTTTTAACTACTTTTCAAAGTTGTGCTTGTAGTATAAATTAACATCTGTAACAGTTTCAGATTTATATCCCAGTGTAACAAATAGGCTCTAGTTTTTATATAAGTTACTATTTTTGTCATATGAGCTGTTGGCTTCACTGTTGTATGACTATATATACACATACATGTTTACATGCCATTATGTGAGCTTATATTTACTTTTCATTAAAATGTGATTCATATACATGTATACCTATATTTCACATTAAATTTATAGGTAGGATTTGCTACCTAGTAGGGTAGATTACATGAAATTATTTTAAAATTTTATTTAAAGCACTGTGATTTGCACTTGTTCATAGTTGAATTTTATAAAGACATAAAACGTTTCGGCGCCAATACCAACACCAGTGTCAACTTCCTTCCATCAGTGTTCCAAGTGTCCATTCCATACTTTCCAAGTCTTCTACATTTTTAAGTTTGACTGTTCAAATTCAGGTTTCACGATTTCAGTGTTGTTGACTCCATGGTTTGGCTATTTAGTTCTGTCTGTGCCTGAATCTTTTTGACCCATTTCATTATTTCACACCTTTTCCCACTTCCACTCTTTCCTTCTTCTCACTATACTCAGGGCCTTTAAAGTTCTAGGCAACTCCATTTAAAGCAATGCATTCCCTCATGCAGCTACTTTAAATACCATATATGGGAAGAACCTGTATTTTTCATTCTTCTGACTTGCTTCATTAACACAGTATCTTCAGTTCCATCCATGATGCAGCAAATTACATTATTCCTTAGAACTATGTAGCATTCCAGTACTCACTTCAGCAGCACATATACTAAAATTGGAAGAACTCTGTAACATTCCCTTGTTTATGTGAATTAGATCCTCATGACTCACTCATCTGTTGTTCTACATCTAGGTTTATTCCAGCTTTTAGCTTTTTTACTGATTGTTTCAAAGTGCATGTATTTTTGAAGGAATGTTTTTCTGGCCTGAGACAGTTACCGAAAAGTGAAATTGCTAGGTCAAATGGCAGCTTAATTCTAAATTTACTGAGAACACTGTACTGTTTTCCATAGGAGTTGAACCAGACAGCATTCCCACTGGCAGTGGATTAGAGTTCCTACTTTTAAGCACATCCCTGTCAGTACAGATTGTTTTCAGTAAAAATGATTTTTTTTTAAAAAGAACTTAAATAAGATCCTGACTCACCAATGAGATATAGCAGTTCATTCAAGATACTGTTCTTTGTTTTGGGGTCACATTCGACATGCTCCAGACATTAGGTTTTAGTGCTTGGTGCTCAGTGAATCATGACAAAGTGCTCCCAGCCATTTGTGCCATCCTCCAGATTTCCTATTTCACTTTGAGATCTTGAGCAGCCACATTTTCCCAGGCTGCACATAAAAGGAGCAGACAAAGGCAAAGGAAATAGAGCAAATAGAAACCTGGAGACCATATAGCAGCAGGGATAACCTTTAATATTAATACATAAATATCAGTACAGAAAAAGTCTTAGTTTTCTTTTTTTTATTGACTCAAGGGAAAGTTACTTTGTGTGATCTGTAGATAAAATTTTGATACCAAGGGGCTAATTTCTGTTTTATATTGATAGATCACTTACCCCTTATTGCTAAATAGAGTAGCGTAGTTACATGGTTGAAAATGTTTTTCCTTCCTTATCTCAAAAGTGAAACATCAGAACAGTCTGGATATCCGTGCCTATCCACCCTCAACTCTACTTGACTAGTGCATCTACCTACTTCAGATGATGCTTGCTCATTTGTACCTCTCCTGATGCGACTGTGGTAAGTCACAATTCATGCATTATCTATTCCTTAAAGGTTTATTTTCAAATAATGTTTCCAAATAAAGTCTTCACTTTGTTCCCATGCCTCTAGCCTTTAGTTCTTTTGAAGTATGGATTTCTCCAGTTCTTTGGTTTTCTAATGTTTTATAGTTTATGTTCATTCCTTTTGGCAGTACCTCAGCTTCCTTTCAGAGAAGATATAAATTATGTATAGAGATATGGATGAGGAGGATAGAGAGATAACAGCGGTAAGCTGTTTGCGTTGCTTGCAGAAGGACAGTGGTTTGAATCCCGGCATCCCATATGGTCCCCTGAGCCTGCTGGGGGCAATTTCTGAGCATAGAACTAGGAGTAACCCGTGAGCACTATGGGGTGTGACACAAAAACCAAAAAAAAAAAATAAAAAAATAAGAAAATAAAAAGGAAACATGGATGAGATACTTGGATCAAGCTTTAGGTAGCATTAAAAAGGTACTAAGGGGCTGGGGCGGTGGCACATTTTGCCAAAAGGCATCTGCCTTGCACGTGCTAGCCTAGGGTGGGCCGTGGATCTATCCCCCACATCCCATATGGTCCCTCAAGCCAGGAGCGATTTCTGAGCGCATAGCCAGGAGTAGTCCCTAAGTATCACTGGGTGTGGCCCAAATCCCCCAAAAAAGGTACTTTGTAGTTTAATTTTCATAATTTTGTAAGCTACAAATACTTTTTTTATTGTTCCCTGTATCAGATATGATCTCAAATTATACTAAACTTTTTTAACTAGGTAAAGAAATTTGGGGTAATCTTTACATAATAAATCACACAGTACATCATTTATTCTATATTTTAAATGGTCACAAACATAACTACTGACTAGCATTTTTTATGGTAATGACCACCCAACTATTTAAAAGGAAAACCTGTCATTCAAAAGAAGTTGATTCAGTAAGAAAAATGTCAGTTATATGAATCAAATTAACAACAACAACAAAAACCAGGTACCTGACCTTAAGAAATACAAAGGGCAAGGCAAGGACAATATTTCACAAGTATATAAATTTCAAACAAAAATAATTTATTTTAATTAACAATTTCTTGGTATTATTCAAAACATTAATTACGCTATTATTCTATAGGACTCAATTTCTTTACAAAGAAAAATTCCAACCTTGGTTTTAAAAGGCAACCAGTATGCTATCTCAGATTAGATATAATACAACCTATGCAGCCATATGAGAAATAGTTTTTGCTGCTTTGTTATTACACAGCTAGTTGCTTCCTTCAGCTAAAGCCTGGGGTCTTGTATTTGTTTTATGCATATTGGGTTTTGTTCTATTACTTGGCAGAAGACTGTACTCCCTTGAGTAAGCTGTGCTCGTTGGTCAGAATAAATTCCAGCATCTGACACCAATTCCATTAATCACAGACAAGCTTGAATAAGTGAGTAAGATAATAGAAAGACAGATCTATCTGGTGAACAGTGAACATTATGTATGTATGCTATTCAGTTAATATAGAAGAGATATGAGATAGTCTTTTGAGTTCAGTATATTTGAAACTGTCTATCAAAAGGGATAAAGGCCTCCTACAAAGAACTCTATCTTAGGCAAAAGATGTATGAGTCAATAATACATTAATAATATTCTTAATGTTACCACCCTGAAAGAATGTAGCTACATTTCCATGTGACATCATTCTTATTATTTCCTTATTTATAAATAGGCCATTAAAGGTCAGTGAGCTAGGAACAATCCGTGATTGTATTATAATCAATACAAAATTTCACTGGTTTCTAGAATTAAGTTTCTAAGTTGACAAATTAAAAATAACTATTTCAACGAATGTTACATTTTCAAGACAAAGTTAATGTAAGCTGCTCTACATAACAAGCTGCTGCAGAACCTTTGAAGAAAAAAATATATAGTTATACAGATCTTTAGAGTTTTATTAAGGACCGCTGAAGGAGTAAGAAGAGTCTGACCTCTCTGACATTTACAATGCTTTCTACTTGGGTTGATTCTAAAATTCTATTATTATATCCACATACTACCAGCTAGTTTTCAACTATGCCATCATCACTTTTTCTGAAGTACTCGGATAAACTTGACTTTAACCAGGTTATTTCAAGTTTTAGAATCTAAGTTGAAATTCTAAATTAGTAACTTAATGCTGCTAATCAATTGTGAATTTAGGAAAAAAAAAAACACCTAAAACTACCTTAATAGCACCAAGCTACTCAGTACAGCATGACTCTTCGCAAAATTAAACCTTAGGTGCCAGAAAGCCCTGCATGTGGCTAATCAAATTCAGTCACCAGTATCCCATATCATTCACTGACCACCGACAGGAGTAAGCCCTGAGCATTGCTAGGTGTTGCCTCCCCTCAAGAACCTCCACCAACAAAATTTAACCGTAAAAACTTTAAAACACAGTAACAAAGAATCTAATCATTTTTTATCTTTATGCACTGTAAAGTCAACAAAAATATAACCTGTCCATATTTTCATTTACTCCTTTATGCAACTTGCATGATTTTTATGGTAGATCAGTGACTTATTTTTAAAGCCTGGTTATTTTAGCATTTATACACACAAAACTATCCGAAAATTTCAGATTTCATTTTTGAGGCAAAAATTTATAACTATTATCAAAGGTAGAACTGTCCTTTTTAAACCACTAGTTTATTAACATATTAGTAACACACCTGATAATAGCCACAGTATAGAGGTGCATGGCACTCCTTCATACTGGAAGTCTGTTACATAATATGGTACAGCATGTGCAAATGTATGTTTCTGAACTCTGCAAATGTAATCAAAACCCACTGTCAGTTTGTTAATGCTTTCTGGAGATCCAGTCTGGCAGGTAGCACATCCTCATGACTAAATCATGAATCTCTTCAGAATTAGTTTCTATAAAGATAGTTTTGATTATGCTGATCCAAGTAATGAACTGGTGGCAGGTTGGGTAAAGGCAAAGTTTTATTTTTAGTTTCCCCAAATGCTGTCTCACTTGATTTAGGTGGACTTGGGAATACCCAAGAATTGTCTTCCAGAGAGTTTCTGCCCAAAGAGTTGTGTTCCTGAATGTTTGTTCCATCCTGAGTGATAGAGCGCTCATTATCTGTCCATGATTGGAGAACTGCTTTCTCTGATAAAACATTTATATCTCCTTGTACAGGCGAAGATGTGGTATGACAAAGAGTTTTGGCATTTGGTGAGAGAGGGGAATGTCTTTTGTATGTTGCAGTAAAATTTGCCAAGTGCAGTTTTGTGCTCTCTTTCCCGAGGTCTTCCATGCATTCTGAGGTACAGGCTACAAAGAAAGCACAGGTTAAGTATCAGTTGTCATGGCCTTTTTGATAAGAATTCTAGAGCTGGTAATAAAAGTAATGTTTTGAGACACAAAGTTGTTCATGATTGAATTTCAGTCCTATAATGTTCAGAAAACTCATCCTTTCTCTAGTGTTCAGCTCTCCACAATGTCTCGAATTTCTTTCCAGCCCCACCCCAGCCTGCCTCTGTGGTAAGACACATTTTTTTCCCTTTTTAGGCACTATATTTTTCAATTCTGCTACTGAAAGGGTACAAGGCATATCAAAAGTAAAATTTTCAAGGGGGCACTGTACATTAGACAACGATAGATGATTAGAATTTAATTTTAGCTCTCTTTACTGATATGACTTTGGTTAACTCACTTTAGTGGTTAAGGTTGTCATTTCTCTCACTTGCAAAATAAATATCAAAATCCTATCCTGCTTATACTTTGAAAAGCTAGAAACCAATAATTAAAAAATAGATTGTTAAATTTAGATGGTTAATTAAAAAGCAGGTTGGTTTTTGGGTCACATTCAGGTTACTCCTGGCAGGCTTGGGGCACTATATAGTTTGGCCACCTGCAAGGAAAATGTTCTTCTGTTCTGGTCCCAGATTCTGTTAATTCTTAGTATGTCTAAAGAAGGCTGACAGACTCTGCAATAATTTTCTAGAATCAAAGATTTGGTAGATAAGACAATTTAAAGAAAAATTATAACCATTTTTATGAGGCATGTATATCAAATATAAATTTTCATAATCACGATATGTCAACTAGCCTTTTCTTTGATCCTAAGCACCAAAATATATATCATTCACCATGTTATAATGTATTTCCAAATATTATGGAAATAACATTTCTGCTTTTACTCTCAAGTATAAAGCAACACACTAAGTTATTCACTTTTATGGAAAATTTTATTTCTTTCTTCACCTTAGATTTAATCTTCACCACTAGAAAATTTGAAGACAAAGTGAGTCATACTTAATTGCACAGATTGTTATATTTTACACTCAATTTGAGAACTATAAAAATATAATGCTCTTGTTCTCATTTAAACAATCTAATTCATTTAAAATGTTTTAGGAGATCCATATTTTATTATGCCACTATTACTATGTAATAAAAGATATAAATGCACTGATAGTACTGATTTCTCTGAGGTATAAAAAGTACATTAGGAAAGTAGTCAATATTAATGAAGGAGTTCATGAAAAGTAGGAAGCAAATTTTTATTTGGTTGAAAAACAAGAGTTTGCGAGCTTTTCTTTAGCTAATGTCACAAAACTTAAAAATAAAGTTTTTTCCTTTGAAAGCAAACTAAAAAGTTAGGTATTTATATTCAGTAGCATTGCAATACTTTCTGGTTGTCTTGTTTTATATATACACATACATACACTTATAAAGTAGTCGTGGTAAAGGTCAACTAGAACAAACTTAACACCTCAGCCTTACAGACATAAGTAACACTTGGCTGAGAAAAGAAGCCACAGGGGAAAAGAATACAGTACTGAAGAAAAAAAAAAAACTATCACTAACACCTTTATGTGTGAAATTGACCAGTCTTTAAGACTGAAGCCAAAGATAGAGAACGGGTATGCCGTGAGCATACTCTGTCTTTGACTTAGCAAACTTAAATGATGAGATCTTGATTAGTTAAAATAGCTAATTCATCTTTGAACAGTTCTAGTAAACACTGACTTGCCTTTCTTAATAGCAGTTGGGACTTTCAATTTTCTTAGTAGTTCAGCTTGTACTTGAGACACCAGATGTAAATTAGACATTTCTTTCTTCAATTCCCAGTACGCATGTTGCATATTATCACTGAAATATAGGTTGTGTATTTTATAAGTTAAAGATCATTATTCTTATGAACAGAAGACAACTTTTAAAATAGGAACATGCATATTTGCACTTATTTTTGAATCAGGTTTTAAGATGATAAAATAAAATGTATTAATAAATTAATATTAGAGCATTATAACAAAAGAAAACAATTAGTTAGAATTCATGTCCATTTTATTATTAACAGCTACATATCAATAAGGTTATTACAAAATATTCTAGCCAGTGCTTCTCATTCTCAGAACTGAGATTTTTGTGTAACCTCTAATTTACAGTAATGTTATATTTGGCAGTATGAAGTGAGTTCATTTGCGAATCAACAGTGGCATTCACGTATGGATTTTGAATTAGTATTTCCTACGATTGATCTCACATTGTAAACTGGACTGATATTTTAAAAACTTTTCAATGTACGCCCAACCCATATTAAAACAAATAAAGGTTTCATGCACTCAATTCTTTTATGTTTGACTGGGCTGTCTCATATTGTTGGTTCTAAACCAATGTGACATGACAGCATAAGACATGAAAAGTCAAATGATTAAAGGAAAAGATGCTTCAGAGAAACAATTATAGGCAGTAGAAAGAGAAAAACTCAAAATTATTTGGTAATTGAATCATTACTGATTACTGCTTTTCTATGTTTAAACTTCCACTACATATTCCTATTTGAATATTTATGATTGAAGGGGTCTTAATAGGAAAAATATGTTAAACATGTAACATATATTTTACTTTGCCACATAAAAATCAACCTTAAATTCACCTGGTTCTCAAACTACAGTTCAATAACCATTACTACTTAAAGACATCAGAATGAAATCATGAGTCAAAATGTCCAGTAGTGTTAATTTTCTTTATCCATATGCAGATGTCAGTAATACCATTCTTAATATCAAAGATATTAAATTAAAAAAATCGTTGAGTTTTGTATGCCATTCCTATTTTTTTAAGACTTACTTCTTTTAATAGAAATAGAATTTTATTGCTTTTCAAAATGATCTACTAGTGTTAAACTGTTTTAAATGCTTTGTTAACCCAAACACTAAAACTCAATGCTTTTTGCATGTCTACAAAAATCAATCACCTTTGCTATCACCAGTAAATAGCTAAAATGGATGTTACAATGATTGTTTAACATAATAATCTTAAGTTTAAGAGCACCACAATTCTGAGCAGTCAGTAAGCTTTTCAAAGAGATATACAGTTAAAATCCTTTATTACTGGCTTAAGATAGTAAGATAGTATCTGACTTGGAAAAATATCAAAAGCAATAATTTTTGATCAAACATTCAAAATGAGCATGTAATATAAGACAATTATTATGCAAAGGTTAAAGTAATGTGTAATTATACATTTCTCAACCTTTTTTAAAAATAAAACTCCTTGCGCATTAGATTCAACAAAAAAAACTAGGTCACTAAATTTAACATCTTTTCCCATATAACTTCAATTGAAAGTAGTATAATTATTACTAAGTATAAGTTCTCCCTCTTGTGGATAATAAAGTAATAGCATGATCACCCATTTTAACTGTTAGCAACAAAGTGCTTATATAATCCTCACATCTTTTTACCAACTATCCTTAATTCTACGAATTTAAACCTTACTGCAATTACAAAAGGAAAATTATCATCCCACAAATCTCTATGAATTCCAATGAATCCTATTTAGACATTTTTGAGATTCTAAATCTTATACTTACCCTTTACTTCTGCTTCAAACAAATACTAGTAACACATATAGGCTATATATTTGCAAAGAACTTACAGAACTACCTTATTTTTTGTACCATAAAACACCCCCCCCCCCCAAAAAAAAGAGATGGGGGAAAATGTGAGTCTTATGGAGTGAATGTCACCTGGAACTGAAGCCTGAGTGCAGGGGAGGAGAGCATATATACTCAGCACTTGATAGCTGCAGTGTTACGCCCCCTTCATTGCACAGACATACCACATAGTATGTGCAGTCAGGTTAAGACACTTTCACCATCACATATAGTGTTTTTGTTTAAGACTATTTGATCGCTGCTGCGACTTTTAACTTTAAATAAAAATTTGACTTGTGTACTATATTCTGTAATTGTAAATGCCCAATTTTCTTAATAAACATACATTCAAATTTTACTACTAAGAGAAATAGTCCCTATATAAGAAAACCCTACGTTGAGTATTTAATACCTTTTTTTAATTAGCTTTTGATTTTTTTTTTCCTGTTGGGGTCAGTAATAATCATGGACTACTCCCAGGCTATACTTGGAGAATATGGAGTGACTAGCTGGCACCGACAACAAGGCCTCTGGCATTCAAAGTATGATCTTACCCTGTTAAGCTATCTCTCTCCCCTAGCAGCTGAAAGTTTATTAAGCTATTTATATCATTAAAAAAATACTATCCTCAGAAACAATAAAATGATTATAGTGTCTTAGCCAAGAACTATAATCAGAGCAATCATACTTGGCCCTCTTTTATAATTATCTTAGTCTTTAACTTCACATTACTTTCTTGTTCACAGAATTTTACGACCCCATAGGAAACAACATTTTGAAAAACACTAGCCTCATTTTTAAACCAACGGTATACACTAATCAGTTCTGAATACTTAGATCAGGCTTTTATTAAAAGTCTATGGCAGCAACAGAGTACGTTGGTAAAATAAAACTCAGAAAAGTGAAAAAATAAGCTTTAAAACTCTGATTCTGTATGTAAAGAACTCAACAAATTAGCTATAGAAAACTATGGAAATAGACCAAAAAATGAACAAGTCAGTCACTTGAGTTCAATGATCAAACCGAGAAATACACAAAAAAATCTATTGCATTTCTACATGCAATGACAATCAAGCAAAAAGAACTGAAGGAAATAATCATCAAAAAGAATTAAAGACCTTGGAATGAATTTACCCAATAGATGAAAAATCTGTACACTGAAAGCCATGACATTGTTCAATATAAGATTACATGGAAAATATTCTATGCTTGTGAATTAGGCTTTTTAAATTTATAAAAATTACAATAAAACCAAAGTTTATTTTGGTTTTGGGCCACACTTGGTACTTGGGTTTACTCCTCCTAGTCCTGCACTCAGAAATTACTCCTGTCAGGGTCGGGTGACCATATGGAATGCTGGGGACTGAACCAGTGTTGGCCAGTTGCAAGGCCCCTGGAAAACAGTTTTTATAAAACAATGTCTGAGAAATAATACTAGTCAGGTGCTTGCCTTTCATACAGTGAATCCATTTTGATTTCTGGCAAGTGCAATATGAGTAATCCTGGATTGCAGTAGTACAGAGCCTGAAGAAAGCTCTGACCACAGGCTTGTTACCATACCTACATACCTACAATGCACGAAATTTATTTAGAGCTTTAAGAAAGTCTAGGTAACAAAAACAATCCTGGAGAGTGGGAAATATCACATCTCCTGCCTAAACCTTGCAATATCATAATTAAAACAGCAGGCTACTGGGATAAAACCCCACACATACATGGACACTAATTTATGTAAAAGAAGACGAGCATACACACGAGCAAGCATATACTCTTCATAAATGGTGCTGGGAAAAGTGAACTACCATAACAAGAGAACAAAACAGTGCTATCTTATACCACACACAAGTCATTCTATTGACTACTTTTTACTGTAAGAAAATAGTCCTCTTAAAGTTCACATTATAGAAAATTTTAATAAGTTGTCCAATTTTGCTCTTTTTTTTTTGTTTGTTTTTTTTTTTGGTTTTTGGGCCACACCCGGTGATGCTCAGGGTTTACTCCTGACTATTCGCTCAGAAGTCGCTCCTGGCAGGCACGGGGGACCACCATATGGGGAACCGGGGGATCGAACCGCGGTCCATCCTAGGTTAGTGCAGGCAAGGCAGGCACCTTACCTGCAGTGCCACCACCCGGCCCCCAATTTTGCTTTTAAGACAGGGCTATATGTAGCAATGTATCACATATGAAACAGGATTTTTTACAGCATCTAAATCAGGGGTCTCAAACTCGCGGCCCTCCGTACAATATTTTGTGGCCCAGCCCTAGAGGAATCTTTTTTTGTTTTGTTTTAGTTGTTTGGGTCACACCCCCCCAATGTTCAAGGCTTACTACTGACTTTGCACTCAAGGATCATCCCGACTTTGCCTCCTGTGGCCCGCAGGTAAACTGAGTTTGAGACCCCTGACTATATACTTAATAGTTCTGTTTAAAGGCATCATAATATAATTTTAATTAATTTTAAACCTACTACTATGGAATATATAATGCTTTCAATAAACCTGTGATCAGGGATTGTTGTGTATGTAAACATTTCGATGGGATTATTATGTTACTGACCCTATCCTGATTGGTGATTGTGGCCTAGCCTAGGGTGTGACCTGGCATTCTGCTCCCACCATTGGGTGGTACCTGATCCCACCATTGGGTGATACCTGATTCTGGGAGATAAAAGCAAGGGTCTGTGGAAGAGGAGGCTTTTTGGCTGGAACTGATGCTGAGGCTTTGGGCTTCAGTCTTGTCCACCGAATAAAGCTAATATTTTCACAAGCCTGACTGTGTGCTAGCTGTTTACCCGCCGCATTCACCTTAGAACCGCTGACTTGACTAGGGTAACAGAAGTGTCGTCGGAGCTGGAGTAGAAAGGCCTCATCCTCCATCAGTCAACCTCTTCAGGGGCTGACTTGCAGCAAGAGATTATTTGTAACTATTTGAAGAGTACCTACTTATTTTTAAAATTTAATCACAATAAAAATTCTAGGGTACTAATAAAGGTGGCCTTGATAACATTTTTTAATTTTGAATATTGATACCTTGAAATGCTTGCTCTCTGAAGATCTCTGCTCTTAAGACTTTCTTCCTGAGATGAATCCTGCCATTTAAAAAGAAAAGTAGAAAATATTACATTTTATTCTCAGCAGTTTATGATTCACTGTTACCATTTTTATGGGTTACGTCAAAGAACTATACAACAAAAAATTGTA